>BQNB010014316.1:0-75375 GCA_026074375.1 Tanacetum coccineum
GTATTTTTTTTCTTTTAGGGACGTTATTGTTTAGTCTATCGAGAGGATTAGGGTTTGACGGCGTGGCTTAGTTAGGTGGCTCAACGTAGCCACCTAGGTCTAAAGATCAGACCCGCTCTGACACAATGAAACCCGTGGTAAAAACCTAATACCCTAAACCCACAAACTGGGCTTGGGCCTATTTATCCACTAATCTATAAAGCAAAAAATGAATAGTTGTGTCTTGTCATGCAGTAAGATCATTATGAATGTTGTTGGCCGTTTTTAAGTACCTAACCATGGACAAAAGAGTCAAAAAGTCCACATACGTTAGTAAGACCCGTTCTCGACATTTTTAAAGCCACCACTCGACCTAAAATATGTCACTATTTTTAACATGTTCCATTCTAGTTTTTGGGCATAAAACCTCAGTACAGTAATAGTTTGGTTGTGGTAGTACTTGTAGGCTTGTAGCGCTTTACATTTGAGTGTTGTAATATGTCATTATTTATAATAGTGTTATTTGTATTTTATTAGCTATTATTAATTTAACTATTGAGATTTTATAGTTTATGGGCAAAAGTAAACTTCACAAAATGTTATTTTAATCCAAAGTGAATAGTAACCAATTTAATAATAGCATCCTCCATTTTTAATAAGTCCCCCTCAAAATTCTTCAATTTTAATAATAATCCCCCTCTCGCCCTCAAAATTCTCTATTTTTAATAAACCCCCCCTCAAAGTTAAACCACTTTTCAGTTTTAACCCAAAATACTTTAAAACCCCCCTCAAAGTTAAGTCACTTTTCAGTTTTAATCCAAAATGCTTTAATGTAATAAAATCTCCTTTAAAGTTAAGACACTTTTCAATTTTGGTACAAAATGCTTCACGGCGAAGCGCGAGTAGCCAAATTTTGTTTCACATTAATAGTAGTTTTATTTTTGTGCATTTGCTTATTGGATTATTTATTTAATTTTTTTTTTGAACGGCGACTTTTATTAAGAAAAACTAGCAAGGAGCTAGAAATTACAAAGAAATAAGAGACGGGGTTTTTATACCAATCGTATAAAGATTGTGATGAAGTTCGCATCTTTGAGTTCTATTCGTCTGTCGAAAATATCTTAATTTGATATGGCTTATCAAAACACAATAAATTCCAATTGCATGCATGGTACGAGGAGCACGGGGATGTTAAATCCTGTATTCGTTACGCTATCAAATGATTCAGAGACGTCACTCATGTATATAGGAAAATGAATAGTTAGGTCTTGTCATGCAGGAAGATAATTATGAATATATTAGGCCGTGCTAACCATGGACAAACGAGTTAAAAAGTCCACATAATAGTATGACCCATTCTCGACATTTTTTACGCCACCATTTGACCTAAAATACGTCACTATTTTTAACGTGTTTTTATGTGGCTTTTAACTTGATCAGAGCACATTACACAAATTAAACAGACTGATGATTCGTGGTTAGAAAGCGTTTGCTCCGAAGCGTTAGATTTAGAATATGATTTTAGAATGACTACGTAACCATTATATATTCTTGAAGGCTTCATATTCATATCATATATATCAACCTACATATACTCTTAATGGCTTTGCTAATACATGTTGTATAAAATCTACCAAGTCTAAATTAAAGATAAAATTGGATGGTTTATGTGGTTATGTGTTTAATGGTCATTATTTTTTAAATGTTATGTACTTATGTGTTTAATGTATAAAACTTTTTTTGGCAGTCTTCAAAGTACTATGGCAAAACGTATATTTGGTATCCATGCATAATTTTCATGTAACAGCTTTGGTAATCCTTTTAATGTATGTCCATTATGGTATAAGTAATTTTTCAAATGATGGATTTAGGTACATAACATAAAATGATAATTTTGCTTGACATTTTTCTTAACCTATGTGCGACTTTTCCAGTCTGTTATTATGATGTGACTAGGGAAATAAATTGTACTTAAGTAACTATAGTTTTGACAATACTTTAACTTGTCTTATTTTTATAAATTTGGTTATTGGATTATTAATTTGACTATTGAGATTTTACACTTAATGGGCCAAAAGTAACTTCAGGTGTCTTTGGTTGATGTATATGGGAATGAGGGTATGGGAGTCAAAGTGATACATTATGTTTGTTATTAGTTAATAATTGATTCAAACCCATAACATCTATCAAATATGATTGGAGGCCATATGGGTGTCTATGAAATCTATCATACATTCTATCAATTTTTCTCTTTAAACAAATAATTATTTATCATAATTTTTTCTCTCATACTCACAAACTACTAATTTAATTTAAAATTGGCCCCACCAACATATAATTTTCTACTCTATAAATTTATTTGTTATTATTTAAATGAACACATTAATCTTTGATACCCATACATTAAAAAATAAACCAAAAATAATTAATGAATAAGTCATACCGAATCTCATACATTTTATATATCACCCTAATTTGGATTTGGGAAAGGTTTGAAAGTAAATCAGAAGAGAGAATATTCATTAATATTTTAAAAATATATATTAAATGCATAATTTAAAAAAAAAATAAAGGTTTAAAAGATTTTAACATGTGGATGGGAATCTTTTACAAACAAAAAAATACTCCGTATTTTATTAAGTTAGATTGTGAAAACCCAATCAAACCCAGTTAAACCTACAAACAGAGGCTATGTAGCCGCCATCTAAATGATGAAACGAAAACATAGTAACCAATCTAAAAGGCGCCTGCAAAGACAAGTAATTGATCGAGTAAGCTCATTACCAGATTGTTTACTTGTTGATATCATATCTCGTTTAGATTCTACACATGAGTCTATTAGAACATGTATACTTTCAAAATGATGGCAAGATCTTTGGCTACAAGTTCATAATCTTATTACTGATCATAAAGACTATTATGAACATTCCATCATTGAGTTCTTTTTGTTTATCAAAAATATCTTTCTTTGATATGGCGTAGCAAAACTCAACAAATTCAGATTGCATGCAAGGTACACGAATGAAGGGGAAGTCGAATCATGTATTCGTTACGCTATTGATCTTAATGCTCGAGAGTTAGATATTGATGTTTGCGATAACGATATGGGCAGTGGCATTTCTTTACCTAAATATCTTTTCACCTATTCAAGTTTGGTTCATCTTAAATTGTATGAATGCTTTTTTGATAATTTAGATGTCACATGTTGGAAAAAAAAAACCCAAGGAGTTTGAGCATTGGCTCTTGTATTTTTTCATGAATATTTGTTTTTAGATTATCTTATCCGGGACTCCAGTTTTGGAAACTTTGATAATTGATTCTTGCTGTGGTTTTGAGTTTATATATATTACTAATGAGAGTGTTAATAATTTTGTCATTTGTGGTTCTTCAACGGAAGATATAGATACTCTCCAAATCAATGCTCCGCATATTCAGTCGCTAACAATCAAAGATAAATTAGATTTAGCGGCCATTTTGTTGTTAAACGTATGTTCTGTTGTTCAAGCTAAATTAGATTACAGCATCACCTATAATATGGGAATGCACGAACATCATCGAATGGAGTTGCTCAAAGGATTAATACTAATCCCACATATCAAGGAGCTTAAAGTTGGTAAATTTTGCTTGGAGGTACAACTATATTTTTGCTTTTTCTATTATTTATATTAAGATTTTTGGATATGATTTTTTTTTGGTAAATAGGGACCATCCCCGACAAATATATAAAACACAAAAAATTACAAAGACTTATATGGACATACCCATATAAGCAAGTTCAAATGACATGCCCAAATAATAGAAACAATGTGGTTAATGTAGCTTTGAATGAATAGAAACAACTTGTGCTAACTCTCACGTCCCTGTTCATATCTGATACATTTTACTCTCATAAGTCATAATCAAATTATATGAAAGACAATATCAACATAATGAAGCACACACAGTCACAAAGATACTTGTGTTTTTTAGCGAAAATTACGTATATGGCCCGTTAGGATTCGTGTAATCTCGCAGTGACCCCGATCTTTTTTTTGAAAATAAACTTCTAAATCACGCCATATGGGTAGCGATTTAGAAAATGTACACGTGTCGGCCTCTGGCTGAATTGTAACAAACAACGACATACATGGTTAGCAAACTAGTGTTAAGCAATAATGTTTTTACATGTCTTTGTAGTTCGTCATTAATTGTCGCTTTCCTTCCACGCTCCTTAGCAGCTCATCCCTAACGCTTTTCAAGTGTACACACTTTTTCATGTTCACCCCTGTCATGCATCCATGGGCGTACTTACTATAGTCGATAAGTGGGTGATCATGCAATACCATAAGATTGTTAATTTCTACCCTACGATCTATAAACCTATCAGCAAAGCGATGCATCGAGGCTAAAATTTGTTCCTCCAAAATAGCTTCTTCATAAAGTGCTTCTTGTAGTTTCGTAAGGACAGTTAACCTAACTTGTTCTAGGTTACTATCCATGGTATAAAATGAGAAGATTGAATTAATAAGTTGTTTGATAGTTTCTATTTGGTTGTGAGTAAGAGTCCCTAATTTGTGTGGGTATATATAAGCAATGATTTGACTACCCATGTGCAATTGACAAAAGCTGTTTTTTTAAATTGATATCCAACTCGCGCGATCTTCATTTAAAAAAAATTAGGGCTCTGATTTATATTCGTTATTTCCTGTGTTACTTTAATTGGCTGACACGTGTCCATTTTTTAAATTGCTACCTATATGGCGTGATTTAGAAGTTTATTTTCGAAACAAAAATGGGGGTTACTGCGAGAGTACACGAATCCCAACGGGCCATATACGTAATTTTCGTTGTTTTTTATTTTATTTTGTGATTAGAACGCGTCCATGTAGTAGTGGCTTTTATCTTACATATATCCAGTTTATTTTTTATTGATTCTGTTATTTGAAGTCCCATTGTACCATCCTCTCTTCTTTCTTTGTCCTTTCATTACTTTTTCGTTGGCAGGTTCTTGCTAGTTTAAAAGCTGAAGGTTTCATATGTCCATCAAACATGAAAGTTGTTGAAGAGATTGATTCAAATTGAAGCCGAGACTGGAAAGTGCTACTACGTATATTGTTTGATCATGGTTTTAGAGTTATAGTTAGCTAATGGTTATTTTACCGGTGAAATTCCACTTTCGTCTTTCGATAGACTTATTTTTATGCATAAAAAATGCAGATCAACAACTATTGTATGCTGGTATGAACTTATTATCTCTACAATTTATAAATACCAAGGCTATTGAATGCTTTTTTCTTTTCATATTGTATTTTTTCCATACTCTTCTTGATATGAGATATTTATCCAAAACTATTTATCATGATTTGGTTGAAGTCTAATATTTGCATCCTTGATTTCTTGATTTACGTATATTTTTATATGTATTATGATGAGATGTGAAATATTATAGTAAGGGGTGAAAATTTGGTTTGATGGATGATGATTATTCACAGAAACACCAATCATGTATTTGGAAGATATTTGTAATTATTTTTTACAAAAAGCAAAACAGAAACACCAAAAATCCCTAAGCATGTCTTCTTCTTCAAAAAGGAAAAGAACTATTAAGGACAAGGCTGTCAAGATCGCGATCTCACCCGGGATCATTTTTGTCTTTGCAAGATCGAGATCGTAAGATCCTACCAGTTTATCATGTTCTGTAAGCAACGGATAAATGAGTCAAACTATTTTTATTTCTACTTATCATCAAAAATAAATTTATATAATATCTTTTTGAAGATGTCAAAGTTCAAATTTAAAATACCAAAGTAAAAGTAAAACACTAAAAAGTCAAGTTTCAATCGTCACATTCACGATTTAGTAGAATAAAATTACATAACATGCGTAATAAACATCTCAAAACAAAGTACATCACTAGTATCACTACAATTAAGCTATCTAAATTAAAACATAAAGGTTAATAGTTAAAACTATAAAAGGATAAAAGAAAAAACAACAATTACCTGTAAGAATCTTTTTTGCTTCAGGTAACTAGAACATGAGAAGAAGAACCCTAATTTGTTTCATGTAGTTTCAATTTGAGGAGAATAGATAATTAGGTTTATTGATTAGAAAGTCTTGAAATAAAATGTCAATACTTGTTACTGAGATCAGCAGAATCATATTGTTCTTTTTTGGGCCTAGAAAAGTAATGGACTAGTAAGTATGTAAGTCAGTAAGTTAATTTGGTAAACTCGTATCGACACGTTATCTTATGATCTTACGTGCGAGTTTACGATCCTACTTACGATCCTACCTCTGATGCAATCATACACCGATCCTACATGATTTTATCACGTGGGCACGTAAGATCGTACGATCTTACGTGTAAACTCGTGAGTTTGACAGCCTTGATTAAGGATAATAAATCTTCTTTCGCTTCTTCTTCCAAATCATCTTCTTCCGAATTGAATTTAATAAAATAATGTCATTTTATAGAAAACAATATCACACTTATCTTCAACATCAAAAAGACTCATTGACGCTTGAGTAGACAATAGGAAGATAATTAGTGCATGCAAGTGGACAAAAGGAAGATACTTTGCAAGTGGACAATAATAGTTTTATAAACACTTTTGCCTTCTGTATTGAAAGTTAACAAGCATAAAAAAATCAAGATAATACATTTATTATTGTTAAAAAGTCAAGAAAATGTTTTCTATAAAAAAAATTGTGTTTTTATTTGATGGATGATTCACAGACGTGACTTGTGTATATAGCAAAATGAATAGTTTGGTCTTGTCATGCTGGAAGATAATTATGAATGTAGTTGGTCGTTTTTAAGTAGCTAACCATGGACAAAAGAGTCAAAAAGTCCACATACGTTACTAAGACCCTTTCTCGACATTTTTCAAGCCACCACTCAACCTAAAATATGTCACTATTGTACAATATCCTAAAACCCATCATGGAAAAGGACAAAAAAAGGCAGGCTTGGGCTAAGCTGACTGGAGCCCAGGTTTAGATGGGCTTCGATGCGTGTTATTTTGGGCTAAATTATACAACCGTATATTATTTTGGGTACGTAAGGGCATATTTGGACATGATTCCAAATCTCAATTACCCAAAAACTTTTATATATTGTTTTGATTTGATTCACATTCATATTCCAAATCCAAAACAAACTCACGTATCGGTGACGAATATAAAAACTTAAATCGCTGCATATTCTCGTGCTGAAGATTTTATCATCGTCAAAATATGTATATGTATGTTTTTTTGTCAAGTCCGACCCTTTTATGTCTATTTTTTTACTTTTTTTTACAATTTTTTTACTTTTTTTTACATATCCACAAGCTAGAGCCTTTCTTTACGTGAGGTGTCTTCATTAGTCATTTAGTGTGTTACTTTCTCAATGGATCCAAATTAGTCCCTGCCCTAATAATAGAGTACAATTCATGTACGAAAATGACGGCCACTTAACAATACAAAATATTAACTCATGATATTTAATAGTCTAAATATATACGAGTACTTTAATATGGTTGAAAGTACCTATCAAGATAGGTAAACTAACAACAAGCACAAACTAAACTCGGAAAAAGTACCCAAAATGTTACAGTAGATTTAAAGCTACAAATAACGAAATTTAGATCTAACAATTAAGTAAATTAACATGGGTTGTTATGCTTTGCGTCACAAAACATTCGAAACACACCTTTAGCCTACATGATAATATTTAAAAATACCCTAAAGTTTATTTAAAAAATATCAATGAAATCACGAATTGAGTACTCCATCTTTGGCCAATCATCGATGATTCAACTATCAATTATCTTCGAAAAGCAAATAAAAATAGCTCCGTCGCAACGCGCAGGCAGCATTCCTTCTCATTATATAACATTACAAAGAGTATTTTAGAAGTGGGCTCAAGCCCAATACAATATATGTCGACTAACAGTGAAAATATTGTAATGAACTTTCTAATTTTTCTATCAAATCACCTTCAATATTCTTGATTAACCGCTCCTTAGTCTCTAACCTTGAACCCCGATGTGGTATTAGGCATTGGCAATTTTAGTCTTTGACTTCTCTACGTCTAGTTTTTAACGTGTTCCATTTTATTTTTTGGGCATAAAAACTCATTAATAGTATTTGGTTGTGGTATATTTAGCGCTTTACATTTGAGTGTTGTAATATGTCATTGTTTATAATTGTGTTATTTGTATTTTATTAGCGATTTTATTTAAAGTATTGAGATTTTATAGTTGATGGGCCCAAGTAACTTCATTTCACCATAATTTGCTTTTATTTACAACAACTAGAGGCTTTGTGCGTCCCCGCCATTGAAATGATGAAACGAAAAATACTTCATAGTAAAAAACCTAAAAGCAGGGCTGGCCAGGAGTTTTTTGATGCCCTGGGCGAGTCGGTCATAATATGTCATGTAGTCATGTACTGTTTTCTTATGTACTACTGTACTTTTCATTTAGTGACATTATATTATATAATTTATATATAGAAATCTAGAATAGACATAAACATGGTTCAATTTTATAAACTTAAGCTAAATACATAAAACCATATAATTAAGTAGTAAACAATAAAGAAACTCAAAAAGATACACTAGCTAGCACACTTAGTACTCATAATACATAAAACCATCCGAATGACTGGACAAAATTAGCGATTCGTTGTAAGAGCTGAGAACAAAAGAACCACCGTCTCCTTCAACACCAAAAGGACGAAACTGTTGTGACTCTGGTTGGTAGACTTCAAGCTTGCAAGTGAAATAATAGGGGGGGGGGGGTTGAGCTTCAACAATAGGGAACGTGATGATTCAATACCACCGGGTGTTGATGGCATCTATGATTCTGAGGGAGATACTGTTTACCTTGAGGAATTGTTAAGTGTGATCAATAGTGACCCAAATCTCCCTCCGTCACCAGTTTGTGAAATTAATGTTCCTGAAAAGGTTAAATCTTCATGTGAAGATCCTCCCGACCTTGAACTCAAAGACTTACCATCCCATCTTGAGTATGCGTTTTTGGAGGGTGATGACAAATTACCCGTCATAATCGCTAAAAACTTGAAAGATGAGGATAAAACCGCCCTGATCAAGGTTCTTAAGTCACACAAACGTGCCATAGCTTGGAAGATTTCTGATATTAAGGGAATAAATCCACAGTTTTGCACCCATAAGATTTTGATGGAGGAAAATGCCAAACCCGTAGTTCAACATCAGAGAAGAGTTAACCCCAAAATCCATGAGGTTATTAAGCAAGAAGTTATCAAACTTCTTGATGCAGGGTTAATCTACCCTATCTCTGACAGCCCCTGGGTTAGCCCGGTTCATTGTGTCCCTAAGAAGGGGGGCATAACCGTTGTGAAAAATGAAGACAATGAGTTGATACCCACTAGGTTGGTTACGGGATGGCGAGTTTGCATTGATTACCGAAAACTCAATGATGCAACTCGTAAAGACCATTTCCCTTTACCATTCATGGATCAGATGCTTGAGAGATTAGCCGGAAATGAGTACTATTGTTTTTTGGACGGATTCTCCGGTTACTTTCAGATCCCGATTGACCCACTTGATCAAGAGAAGACCACCTTCACCTGCCCTTACGGGACATTTGCCTATCGTCGCATGCCTTTTGGGTTATGCAATGCACCGGGCACGTTCCAAAGGTGTATGGTTGCAATCTTTCACGATATGATTGAGAAAACCATGGAAGTCTTCATGGATGATTTCTCAGTTTTTGGTGACTCTTTCTCTTCTTGTCTTTCCCATTTAGACAAAATGCTCCAAAGGTGTGAAGACACCAATCTTGTGCTAAATTGGGAAAAGTGCCACTTCATGGTCAAAGAAGGCATAGTCCTTGGCCATAAGATTTCTAAATCAGGGATTGAGGTTGACAAGGCAAAAGTTGATGTCATTGCAAAATTGCCTCATCCTACTACAGTTAAGGGTATTCGCAGTTTTCTCGGTCATGCCGGATTCTACCGACGATTTATTCAGGATTTTTCCAAAATCGCCCGGCCTATGACCCACCTCCTTGAAAAGGAAACTCCGTTTATCTTCTCGAAGGAGTGCATTGAAGCGTTTGAAACCCTTAAGATGAAGTTAACCCAAGCTCCAATTCTAGTTGCCCCCGATTGGGACTTGCCCTTTGAGATCATGTG
This sequence comes from Tanacetum coccineum, assembly GCA_026074375.1. Taxonomy (NCBI): domain Eukaryota; kingdom Viridiplantae; phylum Streptophyta; class Magnoliopsida; order Asterales; family Asteraceae; genus Tanacetum; species Tanacetum coccineum. The sequence continues at coordinate 10,123 of BQNB010014316.1, forward strand.
CGATGCAAGTGATTTTGCTGTAGGGGCAGTCCTCGGGCAACGTAAGACCAAGCACTTCCAACCGATACACTATGCAAGCAAGACTATGACTGAGGCTCAAGCACATTACACCACAACGGAAAAGGAATTACTTGCCGTGGTGTATGCTTTCGAGAAATTCCGGCCATATCTTGTCTTGTCCAAAAGTATAGTGTATACGGACCACTCGGCTTTGAAGTACTTGTTTGCTAAGCAGGATGCTAAGCCGAGATTGCTCCGGTGGATTTTGCTGCTCCAAGAATTTGATGTCGAGATCCGTGATAAAAAAGGAGCAGAAAATCTCGCCGCAGACCACCTTTCTAGACTTGAAAATCCCCATCAAAGTGAGCTCGAGAAAAAGGAAATTACGGAAACATTTCCTCTCGAGACACTTGGGATGGTTACCTTTCGTGGTGATGATAATGCCCCATGGTTTGCCGATTTTGCAAATTACCATGCGGGAAATTTTTTGATTAAAGGGATGTCATCCCAACAAAAAAGGAAGTTTTTCAAAGACGTCAAACACTACTTTTGGGACGACCCCTTTCTGTTCAAGATCTGTGCAGACCAAGTAATTAGGTGTTGTGTTTCGGGGCAAGAAGCTTTTGACATTCTTAAAGCTTGCCACAGTGGACCCACCGGAGGACACTACGGTGCCAATTACACAGCTAAAAAGGTCTTCGATTTAGGATTTTATTGGCCCACAATCTACAAGGATGCCTACGACTTTGTCACCCAATGTGACATTTGTCAACGTCAAGGCAAAATTTCGCAACGTGATGAGATGCCACAAAACTCTATCCAAGTTTGCAAAATCTTTGACATGTGGGGCATTGACTTTATGGGGCCGTTCCCGTCTTCAAGAGGGAACAAATATATACTCGTGGCAGTTGATTACTTATCAAAATGGGTTGAAGCAAAAGCGCTCCCCACCAATGATGCCTGAGTTGTTTATAAATTTCTTAAATTTCTCTTCTCCCGATTTGGTGCCCCTCGTGCAATCATAAGTGATCGCGGTACCTATTTTTGCAATGACCAAATTTTCGAAGGTCATGCTTAAATACGGAGTTACTCATCGTCTCTCCATCGCATATCATCCACAAACAAGTAGACAAGTGGAGGTATCCAATCGTGGTTTGAAAAGGATTCTGGAAAGGATTGTAGGCGAAAACCGTGCCTCTTGGTCGGATAAATTAGATGATGCACTTTGGGCTTTCCGCACAGCTTACAAAACACCCATCGGGTGTACTCTATATAAGTTAGTGTACGGGAAGGCATGTCATATTCTGATCGAGCTCGAGCACAAAGCTTACTGGGCCCTCAAGCATACCAACTTTGATATCAAAACAATGGGTGATCACATAAAAATTCAACTCAATGAACTTAATGAACTTCGTGATCATGCCTATGAAAACTCTTTGATCTATAAAGAGAAAACAAAGAGAATCCATGACTCAAAAATCAAAAACCGCGTGTTCAACGTCGGTGATCGAGTCCTCCTCTTTAACTCTAGATTAAAGATTTTCTCAGGCAAGCTTAAGACCCGCTGGAGTGGACCATTCACTGTAACCCAAGTTTTTCCATATGGCACTGTCGAGTTATCTCAAAACTCCGGGCCAAATTTCAAAGTGAATGGTCATCGTTTGAAACATTACTTTGGAGGGGACATACCAACCGAGGTTGTCCCGGATCTCCAGACGTTCCCCATGGACCAATAAATTCGGGGGACGGGTCAAGCATAGCGACCTTAAACAAGCGCTTCGTGGGAGGCACCCCATGCTTATCAGTAGTAGTAATAAATAAGTGTTTTTGTGTGAGAAGGCTTACATTTTCCATTACCCGTGTTTTGTCCATGTTTTGTGTGCTTTGTGTTGTATGTCCAGGATTTCCCGGATTGTGAAGACTCTCGTGCTTGCAGTATCCACAAGAGTTTCACATCCTCAGCTTCATTTTGGGAATCCAGTATCCAAATCTAATCGACTAACGTTTTATCTTTTGGCACACTTCATAAACGGCCTTAGATTTACGTAGGAACCCCTTTGAAACATCGAGGACGATGTTTAGTTCTAGTATGGGGGGGATCTTCGATTTGATGTTTGCCTGCAGTCGTTGTTATCACGTAATCCCATTTTTACCACCAAATTTTTGCAAAAATACCAAAAAAATGAAAAAATTTAAAAATTTTCAAAAATAAAATAAGTGTTTTGTCACAGTTTTGACTTTCCTAATGGGTAGAATGAGAATAATTTTTGACTCGATCGGGCGTGTTGAGCCCTAGCTAGTTCCTCAACTTACCGCTTGTAGGCTAAGCTTTCACGAATTCGATTGCTTCGAATTTTAATAAGGTGAAGAACAAGAAGTGATAGAGTTAAATATAAGTTTATGTGCTGAACAAAAACTTATATGAGTAACTTGTGGCTTTTTCTCCCATTAGCTTCTAATCCACCTAATCATACGTGCTCAATTCAATTCAACTAAGTCAATCAATGTTTTTAGAAAAAGCTTCAAATTTGTAACTTGATTCTTTAAAGCGAGATTTTTCTGTTCTTAATAATTCGAAAGTTAAAATGCCAAAGAAGCATGAATGAAGTATGAATGCAAAAATGCATGAATATTGAAATTAGTTTTCCATTTTAGTATTCTCTATATAGACCCATATGTTGTGATGATAACCATCTTGTTTACGCTTCGCGTTCACGCCTTGGCCGAGAGTGTGACGAGATTGGTACAGAGCCTGTGGTTAATAGAAGAACTAGGTGGTTGAGCCTAGACTATAGCTTAAGGGTCCCTCATATAGTTGCATTTTAGAGCATAAGTGTCTGTGTACGTATATACCGTATGTTCTCGCTACTTTAAAGCTTTGAAATTCTTCCTATTTTGAATTAATACTATATAATATGAAATATATACTTTTTCATTATGGGGATCTAATAGTATATACCCCTTTGTATTATTTAGTTATGTCTTCCCCTACCCCTAGAAGATATCATTGGGAGATTGTTTACCTCACTGGACCCGCGGAGTTAGGGGACTTTTGAGAGAGAAAAGTCAAACCCAAGTGAGGCCTAACATAAGTTTATTTTGTTTTCTACCTCGATGCGTTGCTATACTCGATGATTGCTTTTTAATATTTTGGGTCACAGATGGTGAGCTTCTGTTTTCGTTTGAGAAAGTCGATTGGATTTTATGGTTCGTTAGATAGATTATCATGTTTGAGTTATATATGGATTATTATTAAGTGCTATGTGGTAGATGTGTGTTATCATTGAGATGAGCGGTCTTGGAAGTAAGTACACGTGTGCAAAAGGTGCAATTATAATTATGGTCGCGAACATAATTATAACGGCAACACATACGGAGACTTGTGACTTTGATTGCATTGATCATTGTTGCTTGTATGTATTATGTAAGGATGTAAGTCTGGATAGTTGTATAGATGGTAGTGTAGATGTGATGTGAGATCCTGTTGAGGATGGTTGTAAATGGTTATAGAATTTCCTCTCTACGGATTAAGTGATTATATATGGTTTGGTTACTAGATGGGTAAGGTGCCCCTTTCATCTATTCGGTTGCGATACATCGGATACATGTTGGTATTGTCGTCATGATTCTTAAGTTGGTTCGTTAGCTCGTTGTTCGTTGAGATATCCAACGCTCGTGTTGGTATTCTAGGGCGTTATCATAGAACTGGTGTTCTATATTCTCCGTTTGGCGTTTTGATTGTTTTCCTTTGTCTAAAGGTGACGATACCTTTTGGTTTGGTTCTAAGACCGTTGGTATGGATGAGTCCTTATGGTTTGTTTGGGTTGCAAGAGTTCTTGTCGTGTTCGTTTTCAAGTAAATTAACATTTTGGTATTGGAATCCTTAATGTATTTTGGGAGTCTATTTTTGCTATCGATGAATGCTTTTGTTTTGAGTCAAAAATTCATTTTCCAAAGTATTTTTGTTGTAGTCATATATTATATTATTTAGGTGTTAGAGAACTTCTTCAAAAATAAATAATGATAATAAAAATGCAACACATTTGTTTTAAAACCATCTTTGATTTCTTTTATAAAATCATAATTAAAATAAGTTTATGAAAATTTTATTTAAATTTTATTTTTACACTTAAAATTATTGCATTATTAACTAAGGTGATTCTATTATTTTAAAATGATTGGTATAAGGTTTATGAGGAAGTTTACTTGGTAAAAAAATGTTTTGGTACAAAGTTTCTTTAATCTTTTAAATTAATGGGTCCATGGTATGTGTATTATTCAATGGTGATTCTAGCATCGTTTGATGCTTTGTTAGGGTCTGATTTCGTATCGATATTTCGATGTTTATGTTCGTTGTTTCTTCTTTTGGGATTGTGTGGATTTTTTTTTGGGGGTCCATACCAATTGGTGCATCTCTGAAGTTTGGTGTTTCTTCATGGCGTTGGGTCTAAAGAGTTGTATGGTAGGTCCATATCTTCCTGAGTGGTGCGATTGATGTAGTGAAGCGAATAGAATTATTAGAGATATCATGTTAGAATATTAAGATGTTCATTCTTTTAGCTTTTGATTTGAGTACCTCTTAGTTATGGGAGCGTTGATGTAGCCGAAGAGAAGAATTGTTTGTTGAGGCATAAGGCTGGGGATGGCATGCCACAAGAGGTAGTTAAAATACCTTAGGAGCTAAAAATTGTTTAGTCGTAAGGAAACGAACTAAGGATGATGCGAGGCACGAAGTGAGTACCAAAGCATATGAGTCAAAATTTTAGTGCTTTTATATATTTTAGTAAGTATGTGAACATCTTGATAGTGTTTTCTCATGATTTAGTGTGTTTTTACCCCTTCATCGTAGAATAGGATTTTGTATGGAATTATTACAAGGAGCGACGTCGATTTACGAAGGCTCGTGTCATTTGACGTTTTTAGAAAGGCAAGAGGTGTGGAACGATTGCATGAGTGCAATGTGAGGATTAGTTCGAATGGAACTGTTTTGGAAGTGTCTGTTATTGCTTTGTAGGGATAAAGGTGGGTAGTTTGGAATGTGCATATATTATCTCGAGAAGAGTGAGAAAAAAAAATTTAAAAAAAAAGAAAATTCGTATGTGATGTCACCAATGGAGAGTGCACGGGGATGACGTAGCTAAGGCTGTTTTTTTAGATTGTGTAATGGACACGTTGAAGTTTACGGCTATGCCTTTTGGGTTAACCAATGCACCAGCGATTTTCATAGAATTAATGAGCCGGGTGTGCATAGCCGTATATAGACAAGCTAGATAACGTATATATACCGACGATATTTTAAACCGACCCAAAGTCTAAAGAGGAGTACGAGTCACACATGAAGATGATCGTGGAGTCACTGAAGGAAGAGAAGATGTACGTGAAGTTTTCCAACAACGTAGAAGTGGAGCAAAGAGGAAGCTATCTAAATGTGGAAGGAATCAAATGGGTAATGAGCTAATTTTGGCATTGCCAGAAGGAGCAGATGATTTCGTAGTATATTATGATGCGCGAAGCAAGGATTTGGAAGCAGGCTTGGAAAAGGGAGAAGGTGATTGTTTGAACGTCGTGACAACTGAAGGTTCTTATAAAGGATTGCATGGCTAACGTGGTAGGTTTTGCCTTATAATGCTAGAGGCATTAAGTGAACGAGACATGGAGAGTGATCTATACGGATCATAAACGTTTCCAACACACTTTCAATCAGAAGGATTGAACATGAGGCAAAGATGATGGATGGATGTTATTTAGTGAGTTTGATTTCGAGGCCAAGTACCATCTGGGAAAGGCAAATGTAGATGTTGTACCGTGGAGTAGGAAGAAGGAGTGAAGCCAAGAACGAGTTCGAGATAGATGTACGATGATCCAATTTAGGTTTGAGAAAAGGATGTTGGTGGCATAAGATAAGATGTCTAAAGCAAAGAACGCGTCAACATAAGATGTTGCGTGGCTTGGACCAACGAGTGTGAAAAGAGTTAGAGAGTGGTTCATATTGGTTAGACAAGGTTTGGACCTCCATTTTGAGAGATGTAAGGACCTTGGCTGTTGAAGAGGCGTATACGACAAAGTATTCTATCCATCCTGGAGCGGATACGATGTTGTGTGGTTTTAAGGTTAACTAATTGATGGTTGAGTATCAAGGGTCTTCAGGATTGTTGCTACAACCTGAGTTACCCGAGTAGAAGTGGGAAAGGATAACTAAGGATATAGTTGTCAAGTTACCAAGTGTAAGTAATGGATACGATGTGAATTGGGTATAGTCAATGGACTGACTAAGTCACCCCATTCCTAGCTATGCTTAGGACAAGTATGGTAGATTTTAGAGGTAATTGGAATACTCACTTTCGTAAGATGAGTTTTTCCTAAGGTGGGGATTATCATTCGAGTATGGATATGCTTCATTTGAAACAATGCATGGAAAGGAATGTAGGTTACCATTTTATGGGCCGTAACTAGAGAGAATGAGTTGAGTGGATCAAATTTGGTACAAGAAACAACCAACGAGATATTGATAATACAGGAAAGGTTGGTGGCAACAAATTAAATAAAAGAGTTAGTTGAAAACTTTTGAATTAATGCTAGGTAGGTTAGTGAGTGGTCGACAGTCTCCACTTTGGAGAGGAGTAGTAGTGTTTTGGAAAGAAAGAACAAGTAGAACCGAGTAGGTAGAAACCATTTGAGATCCTTGGATGGAATTGAGCCTATAGTTCGGTTGAGAATTTTCTGTCTTATAGCAGAGTATCTAAATTTTGTCGCAAGCAAGATAAACGTTGAAAGTATTATTAAAAATGGGATACGGAAGGTTCTTCTTGGTAACCTTAGTACGCCCATTATGATGTGTTTTGTGTGGTTTTGGTTAAATTTTATTATGAATACAAACTCGAAGTCAGGCCATTCTTCAAAAACATTGAGCTTTGTAACAACTTATAACTTGGTTTCAAGACAGTTCTTGTTTGATGAGTTGCGAGGCCGGGTTGTAAATGACGTTGTTACAACAACTTAAGGGTTTTGATGAGTTTTCTCGATAACGAGTGAGGTTCATGTAGTAGGATGCTTCTTTTCGTTTGAGATTGTTGTGTTGCTAATTGCACCCTTGTAGGGGTAAGCAAAGTCATTAGCAGTTAGATTCGGATTGTAGAAGTTGGATGAGAGATTAAGGTTGATGAAGACTCTTTGGTTTTGTCAAGGAACCGTTGAGTTTGTGAACCGAGATGTCATAAGTAAAAGCGTAGTGTGATGTATTATATAAAATTTCGTTGGGATCGAAGTGGTCCCTAAAATTACTTGGAACGCAAGACATAATAGATCTAAGTGTCTAGTTGTTTTGTTTCGATAGTGCTAATCCTTGAGTATATTAGAATCTCGGACGAGATTTTCTCAAGGTGGGGATACTGTGACAACCGTGGTTCGAGCAGGTTGGTCAAACCGTAGTGTTGACCTAAATATCTGTTCTATAAGTTTGGTTTATGAGATTTTGTGATTTTATGTGTTCTATATGTGTTTGGTGTGGGATATGTGATATTGGATAATCAATCCATAGAGCGTGATCGTCTCAATGGGATTGGATTTGTGTTAAATTTTGTGAAGTTCATTTCGTTCACTTTTGGTGACAAGGAAATGATTTTGGTGATCGAAGCGGTTTCGCGTTAATTGTGTAAGTAATTATACGTATACGTATTTTTATGTTAGTAATTTAAGATAAATTTCGACTTTAGAAGTTTAGTTGATAAAATGTAAAATTTCTATTTTTAGAAAGTTAGGTTGGAAATGAAAAGTTATTTTTAGAAAGTAATTTTCAAGCAAAATGGTTTAACAATTTAGTTTAGGTTTTTATAAAACTTAAGGTATAAATATAATTAATTAATTAATAAAATAAAAGAAAAAAAAATATTTTTTTTGGCATGAATAGTAAAATCCGGATTTTGGAAAATAAAAAGGAAAAAAATAATAAATAAATAAAAGAATTAAAGTCCTAATCCTAATCTAAAACTAATTGGACTTACACTACAACTCATCTAGGAGGCTTATAAATATAAAACCCAATCCCTCATCCCCTTTTTTTTTTTTTTTGTTCGACCGGTTGAGAGAAAGAAAAAGGGAGGAGAAAATTTTAGGGTTTTTCCAAGGTAAGTTTTCTAGTTATGTTTAATCCTAGTTATAATCTTTTAATTCTAGTAACTTAATATGATGGATTAGGGTTCATGTAGGATCTGTAAATTTAAGGTTTTTATGTTTTAAAATCGTTTTTATATGGTTAATGAAGTTAACCATGTGTAATTAGGGTTTTAGGTTTAGTAAATTCGGAGTTAAATTGTTGGCAGTTTTGAAGGGTCAACTTGCGAGGGTCATAACTTGATCATCCGAATAGCTTTTAATGATTTTCAAAAGCCTAAAATTATCTACAGAGAGTCTACTTTCAAACCCCATAGGTTTCAAGAATTAAAAGTGAGTGGAAGGTATTTAAATAATTCAAACAATATTCGTTGTCAAGGCTGAGTATTTAGGTCAGATTTAGGTCAAGTTGTGTGAAGTGAAAACCCTATTTAAAATTTTAATTAGACTTATCCCTTCTACAGTAGTTGAGTATTATGTGTATATTAAATATCCACCTAAGGAAATTAATTAATTTGAAGTTTAAGTATTATTTTTAAGTCTAAACTTTTTAGTGCATAATCAGACCCGAATTGGGACTGTTTTGGAGTTTGATTTTCTTAGGAGTACTTGTGTATGTAATTGACACTTGGGAATCACATGGTAGTTAGTAAACACAGAAGGGAACATGTGTGATTTTTGGTTTGAATTATGGGAATGTTTAAGTGGTGCGTTTAGGGCACGCAAGTAAGAGTAAAATTCTGCGTAAAACCAGAAAGTGTGAAGTGTAACGTTTAGGTGCAAATAGTAAATGTAAGATTTAATAAGGTTATAAAACAAGTATAGGACTATGATAGATCACATAGGCATCCATCATAGTTGAGGTTACATCATATTGGGATGAATGCCTAATTGATGGTAACTTATTTTGTGTTTATGTTATTTAGATTGTTCGTGATATTTGTGAAGTGTTTGTGGATTTGGAGCTAGCAATCAGGTGAGTTTCATAGTCCCATTTTATTTACATTGTTTTTAAATTGAGATGGAAACGATGCTTGTGTTTAAATATTTTAAATTACCGTGATTGTATGTTTTAAATGTGCTTGGACATTATGTGCTTTGTTGTGTCTATTATTGTGCTATTGAATTGGATCGGAGGGGTACGCCTACCCATTGGATCGGGGGTAACGTTCCTACCTATTTGGGGTCCAGGCCTAAAGTTATAATTTCGTGGTAGAACTTTTAGGTTGCTAAAGTGACATATGGATCGGGGGTAACGTTCCTACCCAGTTGTTTGTGATGTGGTACACTCCATGGCTGTGTGAACAATTGGAGTTGTTACTAATAGATCGTGGGACACGTTCCGTTCCCAATTGTGTGTTTAACTGCATATTTGTCCAATTGTGTTTTAATGATCACAGTAATTATGTCTAAAACTTTATTGTGTGTCTTAAACCTATGACTCTCACCAACCATTGTGTTGACGTTTTAAGCATCATTTTCAGGTGAGTTTGATGGTGCTAAGATAAAACGAAGTGGCTAGAAGAGACCGTAGGATGCTTGGAGTTATTTATGCTTTCTGTTTGAATTGTTTGGTTTATGTTTTTGCATGTCATTTATTGACGAGACCTCTTTCTCATTAATAAAGACACCATTAGGTTTTGGGTATTGTTATGACACTTTGTGTCTTTGCTTTACTTTAGTTTTCATTTTAGTATTCTCTATATAGACACCATGTGTTGTGATGATATCCATTCTTGTTTACGCCTCGCGTTTCCGCCTTGGCGAGGTGTGACAGATTGGTATCAGAGCCTGTGGTTATAGAGAACTAGGTGGTTGAGCCTAGACTATAGCTTAAGGGTCCCTCATATAGTTGCATTTTAGGGCATAAGTGTCTGTGTACGTATATACCGTATGTTCTCGCTACTTTAAAGCTTTGAAATTCTTCCTATTTTGAATTACTACTATATAATATGAAATATATACTTTTTCATTATGGGGATCTAATAGTATATACCCCTTTGTTATTATTTTAGTCATGTCTTCCCCTACCCCTAGGAGGTATCATTGGGAGATTGTTTACCTTACTGGACCCGCGGAGTTGGGGGACTTTTGAGAGAGAAAAGTCAAACCCAAGTGAGGCCTAACATAAGTTTATTTTGTTTTCTACCTCGATGCGTTGCTATACTCGATGATTGCTTTTATATTTTGGGTCACGATGTGACTTCTGTTTTCCGTTTAGGTATCCGATGGGATTTTATGGTTCTGTAAGATAGATTATCATGTTGAGTTATATAATGGATTATTATTAAGTGCAATGTGGTAGAATTGTGTGTATCATAAGTGACGTTCTTAGGAAGTAAGTACACGTGTGCAAAAGGTGCAATTATAATTATGGTAGCGAACATAAATATAAACGGCAACACATTAAAAACCCCCCCCGGAACTTGTGCTTTGATTGCATTGATCATTGTTGCTTGTATGTATTATGTAAGGATGTAAGTCTGGATAGTTGTATAGATGGTAGTGTAGATGTGATGTGAGATCCTGTTGAGGATGGTTGTATGGTTAGAGAATTCCTCTCTTAACGGATTAAGTGATTATATTAGGTTGGGTTACGTAGATGGTAAGGTGCCCTTTCATCTATCGTTTGCGGATACATCGGATACATGTTGGTATTGTCGTCATGATTCTTAAGTTGGTTCGTTAGCTCGTTGTTCGTTGAGATATCCAACGCTTCAGTGTTGTATTCTAGGGCGTTACATAGAACTGGTGTTTCTATAATTCCCTTTAGGCGTTTTGATTTTTTTCCTTTGGTTAGGGCGTAATTGTGACTCTAAAGGTGACGATACCTTTTGGTTTGGTTCTAAGACCGTTGGTATGGATGAGTCCTTATGGTTTGTTTGGGTTGCAAGAGTTCTTGTCGTGTTCGTTTTCAAGTAAATTAACATTTTGGTATTGGAATCCTTAATGTATTTTGGGAGTCTATTTTTGCTATCATGATGTCTTTTGTTTTGATCATAAATCTCATTTCAATTAATTTTGTTGTAGTCAATATTATATTATTTAGGTGTTAAAAACTTCTTTCAAAAATAAATTATATAAATAAAATGCAACACATTTGTTTTAACCATCTTTTGATTTCTTTTATAAAATCATAATTAAAATAAGTTTATGAAAATTTTATTTAAATTTATTTTTACACTTAAAATTATTGGCATTATTAACTAAGGTGATTCTATTATTTTAAAATGATTGGTATAAGGTTATGAGGGAAAGTTTACTTGGGTAAAAATTGGTTTTGGTACAAAGGTTCTTAATCTTTTAATTAATGGGTCATGGTATGTGGTATTATTCATTGGGTGTTTCTAGCATCGTTGATGCGTTTGTTAGGTCTGAGGTTCGTATCGTATTTCGAGGTTTATTTCGGATTGTTTCTTCTTCTTTTGGATGTGATTTTTTTTTTTTGGGTCCATACCAATTGGTGCATCTGAAGTTTGGTGTTTCTTCATGGCGTGGTTCTAGAGTTGATGGTAGGTCATATCTTCTGAGTGGTGCGATTGATGGTAGTGAAGCGAATAGAATTATTAGAGATTTCAAGTTAGAATTTGAGAGTTCTCGTTTTACTTTTGATTGAGTACCTCTTAGTTATGGGAGCGTTGATGTAGCCGTATGAGAGAATTGGTTGTTGAGGCATAAGGCTGGGATGGCATGCCACCCCGCAATTGTCCGTCAATCAAATCAACCTCTTCTCACAAATGAGCATGGAAGGCTTTTGCAAGCCCAAGAGGACCTAATGAAATCAATTGAAAGCTTTCTCAAAAGTTTAAATCGTATCTCTTATGGGAAAACGCCTAGGTTCTATGCATGCTTGGGACACTTTATGAAGTTAAGCACCACAAACACCGAGGAAGTGCAAAGAATTGCTTAGCAAACTTGTTCAAGATATGAAATCATAAGTGACGAGCTATCTGATGGTACATCAATACTCCGGCTTGGAATCGCCCCTCTCGGTCTACTGTGATGAATGATCATGACAAGGATTGAACCATTGCAATCACAGGAAACCCGTAATTTATCACCGAGGAGCCGTAAACTCCTCTAATAATGGAGAATGACATCCATGACACAATTTTACAGGCAACGGAATCGGAGGGGGGCTTTAGGTCGGACGAAATTCATAAAGTCTAGTGTTGAAATCCATGCCCAATCCCAAGTGAGTCCAAAGGTGTTTCCCAAAGTGTGTGATGTCCTTTTCATGACAATTTCTCCGCCCATGACAATTCAAAAGATCAAATCTGAGGATTTCTCTGAATGCTAGCAACGTTGATTCTACTTCAACTGATGAACGGATTCCTTCTCTAGTAACGTATCGAGTATGTTGAGGCATCAACCTCTCCCAATCTGAGCCAGTTAGCTCGAAGTTGATAGAGATGTATTCAGAAGTGGAAGGTTAAGGATGACATACTTTTAATCAAAGACGATACCCCTTTCGTGAAAATTGTTGAATGTCAAGTCGTCTTTGTTGCAAAAATCGAAGCATTAAAAAAAAAATAAATCCCGTCATGCTTCCGTTGTTATGACCAAGTCAAGGACCTCCACTTTTCCTAACCCTTTTCTTGGAGGAGACAAACACCTTTGATAATTCTTTGAAAGGTAAAATCTTTGCCCGAATCGGAAATTTTCCACTTTAATTTGGAGAAGATATTAGTAGTGGCATTCCCGACTACTCATTCTGAGTTATCTCTTCCATGATATAAAGCTTTCTACTTGAAAACGATCAATTTTAAAGGGAGGAAGAGGTAGTGGCAAGTACCACTACTCCATGTTGATATTTTCTCATTATGAATTCGTTTATCTTTGATCTTTCGAATGATCATTATTCCTCCACCGATAGGAGAGATTTTTATCAAGAGGAGTTCGCCCGATGAACTAGCTGTCACATCATATCTTCCACCGAGAGTAATGATCGTCTTGCTTAAGATTTGAGCCCTAGCTGGCAATCTACAAATGGATGTGGTGGGAAATATTTTCCAGCAAGCGAACCCAAGAGTTCATCGTGCTAAATGTTTATGCCCACCCTTGAAGTAGATTTCATACCCACTAGTGAACATAAGATTGTGTGAATAGGGGTAGGTGACTCCAATTTCGCTTATGTTGTATGGAGTCTTCTCCCATTGTCTTTTATTCCAGTTTATTCCTCTATCTTCTCTTCCTGTGGGGATGAAGACACCATATTTGATCCCGGCATTTCAAAAGTATCATTTTTCTAGGCCGGATGTATCTCATCGGAGTGAAACTTTCATGAAATTCAATACTTATCTAGTCACTTTGAATAAAAGTCCGATAAGAATAAAGTCCAAGAAAAAAATCAAAAATACCTACTTGTTGTACCACAATATCACATAAATCCATGTGACGGTCCCAACAACGCAGACCCTAAACAACGCATCGTGGGAGGCACCCATGCTTATCCGTTTTGATAATTAAGTGTTGTTTTTTGTGAATAGCTTATCCTTTTCCATTACCCGAGTTTCCATGTTGTTTGTTGATTGGCGTTATTGTCCAGGATTGCCCTGAATGAGAAGACTCTCAGTTTTGTCATACATCAGAGTTTTCACATCCTGACAGCTTCAATTTGGGAATCCGATATCCTAATCTTTATCGACTAACGGTTTTATCTTTTGGCATAACCTCATAAAGGCACTTTGAGATTAATATAATACACCCTTCAAAACATCGAGGACGATGTTTAGTTCTAGTATGGGGGGGTATCTTCGATTTGATTTTTTCCTGCAGCACTTGTTACCGAACGTAAACCCATTTTTTACCACCAAAAATACCAAAAAAAATTAAAAAAATCTAAAAATTTTCAAAAATATAAAAAGTGTTTTGTCACATTTTGAGCTTTCTTTTGTGGGTAGAATAAGATAATATTGACTTGATCGGCGTGTGAGCCCCTAGCTAGTTCCTTTAGGCCAAGCTTTACACGAATACTATAACTTTGAATTTCTTAAAAAGTGAAGAACGATAAATGATAGAGTTCTAAATATAATTTAATTGATGTGCTAAATCAAGATTCTTCTAAAAACTTAACGAGTACTTGTGGTTTTCTCTCTCCGTGAAATTCTAATCCCGCCTAATCATACGTACTCAATTTAATTCAACTAAGTCAATCGATGTTTCAAGAGAAAAAAAGCTCAAAGTTTGTAACTTGAGTTTCAAAACGTAGATTTTTGTAGTGATTTAAAAGATAACATGCCAAGAAGTCATGAATGAATGTGAATGCAAAAATGCATGGAATAATGAAATTTTGTCCAATGAAAGCGATACAGTTGATATTATGGAGCCAGTAACAGGGTAAAAAGATGTGTCCGTGAAATCCACTCCGTTAACCACGAGGTGGGGGTTCAAACTAAGACGTCTTTGCTTCTAAGGATTTGGTGTGTCGTGATATCTCACTTGGAAGAAAGGTCTAGGTGAGGGTATACAAACTAAGAGAAGTAGTAGAGGCACCAATCCTAGCCATATTAGGAAAGAAGGTGTTTGATTTGATTTCCACTACGCTAGCAAACGGGGTGGGTTTTCCAACTAAAGAACAAGCTCGTTCGTAGGTCTGATATCCTACTGGGACCCGTTAACCACGAGGTAGGGTTCCAACTAAGCAACGCATTCTAGCTTAAAGAACTTAATGATTTATGATGTTGAAAATGTTGCAAAAAGTTCTAAAGTTATAAATCTCGAAATCAGTAAGAAGTCTTAATAAAGTTTGTTGCTTTGAGTCATGATTCTTTTGAATTATGACCTAAGGTAAAATATAGTTGGCCTATGGTTTTAAATTAAAATGCGTACACACATTCAATCGTATCTCCAGTTGTGGAGTTTGAAAATTCACAAGCTCATAAAGTATGAGGCTAACATATAAACTTTATATCGAAATGATCTTGTTTTAATTGCTTAGCTTGGGTCTTGTGACAAATCGAGGAAAAAAAAAAACGGTTTGGGGATAAAAATATCCGTCAGGAACACCGTAGATCACTCTACGGGCCGCTTCTCATTCGATGAACCCAGTTTTAATAAATAAAGAAAGTCAAACTTGTTGAAAAAAATGAGAAAATCCAAAAATATTAGTTTTGTAGTTAGTGTAAATTCAGAAAATGGTGAAAACGGGCTTACGTGTTTACTTCATAACATTTTGTGAGGACACACAATACCTAGTTTGGGGTGATTTTGATAAGTGCTTAATTACACATATCTTTTACCTCTAAAAACGAGCTTAAATGACCAAAAACAGACAAAAACTGCCAAATATATGTTTGTGTTGCATTTGAATTGGCAGGAATTGGATATCATCAAAAAAAGAGAAGGGGGAACAGGAGATGGACAGACGGACCAGAAAACCAAGCCAGAAATGACAAAACTGAGCATGGAATGGAAAAGAACTGTGCAAAAATCAAGGCCAAAGTCCAAAAATGCCAAAGTCAGAGATCAATACTGAATGAATCAGCATCAAACCGGAGCCAGGAACAAAAGAATACTATTGAATGCAATCTTTACCCATCTGATTGGGCCGTGAAAGCCCAAATAGTATAGACAGATGAAGACTGTTGAAGACCAAATGGCCCTCAATCAACTACAACAGCCCATTTGTGTGCAATGACAAAGACGGTGAAACTTTAAGGCCCAATCCTAGCCCGATTAGTGTTATGGTGAGGGCCCAGTTACAGCCAATCTCAGTTAAGGTTAGAGGGGCATGATTGGTCTCCAGCCATTGTACAACACAAAAGCCCACTTCCTACACCTTATTGGGCTTGAAAAAGCCCAATAACCAAGCATGTACCTTATTGGGCCCAAACCCAAACCCAGTGGGCCCAATACAAGCCCAAAAGCCCAAAATCCTTTTTTATAAAACATAAGGACCAAAAATGTAAATTTTAAAACTTTGTTTTATAATTAAAAATGAAAAAAATAAACCAGCAGGGACCATTTTGCATTTATGTCAAATCCTACTTTTATTCTTTAGTCATAAAACACAATGGCTTGAAAATAGCAATTTTCCCAAAACCTTTCTTAAACCCTTGTAGTTATAAAACAGCAGGGACCCAATTTTGCGATAACGCCAAAACACCTCTTTTACTTCTTTTGTTATAAACCACAAGGACCAATTCTGTTATTTTCCAAACCTTTTTATAACTAAAATCGGGCTTAAATAGAAATGAAAAGAGATAGAAAAGTGAGGGACTAGTATTGCCTCTTCCCCATACTTATCTTTTAAAAACCTGTAACAACCCCGTACCATAACCACTTGGCGCCAAAAACCATACCACCCCTCCCCCTGTTTTCAGCTCCAAACCACCTCTCCAGTACACCTCTACAGCTATCCCTCACCTTTCCCCACAACCCAATGCCCCTACAAACCCTTTCCAGTTCAACAAACACACAACCCGATCCCCTTTAATGGTGAGATGAAGACAAAGACAAAACAAAGGGTTAGGATTGCTTGGGAAGGCATTGTACTCTCTCAACAAACACAAACAAAGAAGACCAAAGTTGTCTCTGTCCCTATAAAAAGAAGAAGACCAAGCCGAGACTAAAAGCACCATGTTACACTTTTTTTTACCTGTTTTAGTTTAAATGTTTTATAATTAAGTCTTTTTAGCATAATTTGTACTCAGTTCTATTTTTAAGTTTTATGTTGTAAGTTCTTGGTTTTTAATAAAAAAGTTAAGAGTTTTTATTGCTACTATTGAAATTTCAAGTCTCATTTTAGCTGTTTTAATTCTGTTTAAATTGTATGAAAATGTGTTAAAGTTGCTAAAACAATACTTATAATCACTTTCTCAGCCTTCAATTAACAAAAATTCAGTTAAAAAATCGTTTTTATATATTTAAGGGGGTGTTTGGCATTGCCTGAAAATGGGTCAAATGGGGTGTGGTATGGGTCACAAGCACTCAGCCATTTTAGGCTGAGTGTTTGGGTTTAATTAGGCCAAAATTTTTATAGTTTTTAGTAAAAAAATTGAGCTCTTAGCTCTTTCTTTTTCTGTCAAAGTTTTCACAAAAAAATAAGCCTTAAGGCTTAAGCTGCTTAGACAGCTTAAGCAACTCACTTTTAAGCTCATATAATCACAAAAGTCCCTTTTAAGACCCTTATTTCTGTTCCTTTGAAGTTGACCAAGTAGAAGTCAAAAGAGTGAAACCCATATTTTTTTGAAAACCTTGACTTTTGAGATCAAAAATCAGCAGGTTTTATTGTGATTTAGGACCTCAGATTTTGGAAATAAGTCAAATGACCACCATTCTAAATCTGTTGGAGATTTGGTTGGGGTAAATAAGCACAATTTGCTTATTCTCATAAGCTAAAAGTTGGCCTTAAGCCACTGAGTTTGCCCTCCCCTGGTGCAAAAGTGGATTTTCAGCTCTTGATTTCTTTAAATCTAGCTTAATAAGCACTTAAGTTTTTTGTAGATTTATAAAGACCCTAGGTATCCCTTTAATCACCCAAAGTTTTATAGCTTAATGTCTTCTTTTTTTAGCAATATGCTTATTTTAGTACCAATGTAGGGGTATTCTGCTTTTCTTTAAATCAGTCACTATAGTGGGCTTATTTCTATTCTTAGCATATTTTAGGCTTAATCCTAGATAACTTAGCTAATTTTAGGACTCCCCTAATCCTTAATAACTGTGCCCCTTAGTTTTACATGCTTATTTGTTGGCTTAAACCCCAAAAAGAAAGAAAAATAAGCTAAAAAGCTTATTTAGCTTTTGCAGCCCCAAAAGCTCATATTTCTGGCTTATTCTTTGAGATTCAGCTTATGTGCCTTTTATGAAAAATGCTCCCCTCAAGCCCCTTAATAACTTTGCTTCTTTGACTTTTGCATAATAAGCTGTTAGGACTTAACTTGTAATCGGGGTAGTACTCAGGGACCATTTGTGTAATTTCCTCTTTTTCAGTTACCTTTATTAGTCCCCTTTGTCAGCTTGCTGTTTCCCCATTAGTCCTTGTGTCCTTTCACTGTCAGTCCCCAAAGTTAACTTTAGTTAGTTTATTTAATTTAATTAATTAAATTAGGTTTAGATTTTAATTAGTTTAATTACTTTTATTAATTAGTTAACTTTTGGGCATTTTTATATTAATTTAGAATTATTAATTTATTCCCTTTAATTATTTTTATTTTTTCAAATTTTATAACTTTTATTTTTTGTCTTTTTCTATTTTCTTAGTTTGTAATTAGTTTTTTAAACTTTAAAAATTCATAAAAAAATCCAAAAATTAATAAAAAAATATTTTTCTTTTTTATAAAATTTCTTTTGTCATTATAGTGTCTAGTGAAAAAATATAAAATTTAGTTTAGGCGTTAAATTTTACTTTAATTTCAGTCTTAGACGACCCGTATTACGTCGCCCGGGTTCGGTTTTAGTGGGTGGGATACCGTTTCTTTTCTCGTTAAGAATATTCAACCATACGATCCTCCGTTTTAGTTCTAGTTTTCTTGTATTTTTCAAATTAAGTTAATAAGAATTAATTTTAGATTTTAATTTTAATTATATCGGAAATTTATTTTTCGTAATTTTTAAATATATAGGTTTCTCCCGATACTTGATTCTGTTTCCCCGTAATTAATTTAGATTTAATTTTTCTAGGAATGTCCCTATAAACTAATTTGAGTTTTCCCGTAGTATTTAAGATCCCCATTTCCTATACTTGTTTCCCGTAATTAAATTAGTTTTATTTAATTAAACTTTAGTTTATAATTATATCAGTGTTTCCATCATTCAATTTCTCATCAAACAATGATAAATCAATGCAAGGTGGGAATAGAACGATAAAAGCCTCGTTGGGACATACGACCCGGGAATATCTCTTCCGGAATCTTTTTATCATTGATTCTTTCTTGTGTATTTTAAGTGTATACTATCAACGAATCAATTACTGTGATCATTAAAACACAATTGGACAAATATGCAGTTAAACACACAATTGGGAACGGAACGTGTCCCACGATCCATTAGTAACAACTCCAATTGTTCGCACGTACAGGCCATACATGGAGTGTAACCACATCCACAAACAACTGGTAGGAACGATACCCGCCGATCGCATATGATCACTTACTCGAGCCTAAAAGTCCTTACCAGCTGGAACATATACTTATGGCCTGACCCCAAATAGGTAGCACGTTACCGCCGATAGGGGTGGGGTGGGGAGGGTGGAGGGGCGGGTGGAGGAGACGATCCAATGTGTAGGCGTACCCCTCTGATCCCATCCAAAATAGCACTAATAATAGATCACTACCCTCCAACCTGAATCACACAGAAATGGGATCTTATTTCAATCCTCTAATTAGATTTGGAATAGGTAGAAGCACTACCCTCTAACCAGAATCATACAGAAATCATAACAACATTAAGCATACCACATATAATAACCACATAAACGTTCATGCCTCAAGTAAAACCAAATAATCACAGCGATTAAACACATTCAAAACATCTTTATATCATTTCCATACCAATGTAAAAACATTAAAAGTGGGACTATGAAACTCACCTGATGCTCAGATTCCCAAAAGAATCCAACAAAAGCTTCACAAACAACTTCACGAATGATCTAATCAAATAAACACACAATAAGTTACCATCAATTAGGCATTCAACCCAATATGATGTAACCTCAACTATGATGGATATCTAAGCTATCTATCATAGCTCTATACTTGATTTAAACCTTTTCCAACTCCTACATATGCTATTTATTCTTTAATGCTACACTTTATATTTTCTGGTTTTGAGCAGAATTTTATACTCACTTACACGTCTTAAACGCACCACTTAAACACTCCCATAATTCAAACCAAAATTTATCATGCTACATATATGTCCTATGAACCTCTCATAGCTCTCCCATAACCATTACCCTTTTACAAATACCCTTTAGAAATTCCTTAATCCAATGTGTCTAGAATTCGTCCAAAACCTGACCTTCTAAAAGTATGACATTGGTTAACCAACTTAGACCTCACTATGACCTTAGCCAAAATTTAGGGAACACACAAAATATATGAACTAACTTCAACATGACTTAGAGCCTCTAAATCAATGTCTAAGTATTTTTAGAAAAATAAAAACCAAAACTGAAATTCGTCACTGTTTTACACACTGATTTTGTAATGACCATTTGACCCACTTCCTGACCATAAAAACTCATGAGGCTGACTTTTCTGGAAAGTAGACTCTCTGAGGTTATCTCTAGTATGTTGTAAATTATTTATTTGATCTTTTATAACCGAGTTATGACCTCTACAAGTCTGACTAAATCTCTGCAGTGAATTAAAACGACTATCCTCAAATATTAAACCCTAACCGACAATCCTAATCATGTAAACAATTAAACTAATGATCAAACATGACCTATACATCATAAACTTCCAGAAACCTAAGAACCCTAATTTATAAATCCTAATTTATAACCCTAATCCATCATGTTGGATTACTAGAATTGAAAAATTAAAACTAGAATTGAACAAGATTAGAAAATTTACCTTAGCAAAGAACCCTAAAATTTTTCCTTTTTTTTTCTTTCTTGGATCGGTCGACTGATATTAGGCATGGGGATATGGGATTTGTGTTGTATTTATAGCCCACAATAATGTCCTAGATAATTCTTAATTGTAATTTGTTTCCAACTAAAACTCCTTTTCTTTTTTTTTTCTTTTTTTCCGTTTTATTTTCTAAAATTCGTTTTTACTATTCATGGGTAAAAAAAAAATTCTTTTCTTTTATTTTACTTTATTAATTAATTAGTTATCTTTATACCTTAAGTTTTATAAAAACCTAAGCTAATTTGTTAAACCATTTTGCTTGAAAACTACTTTCTAAAAATAACTTTTCATTTCCAAATTCACTTTCTAAAAATAGAAAGTCTTCCAAAAACTCTCATATTTTAAATAACTCATTTCTCTTAACTTAACTTCTAAAACCTAAAATAGGAATACGTAAATACTTACACATAAATACATACACACAAAATACATAAACGCTCAAAATTCACAAGTCATTTACATGTCACTCAAAAGTGAATGAAATGCACTCATGCAAACTCCATCATAATCACACCTCAATGAGACTCTCACACTCACTAGGTTGATTCCCAAATCCTCATAAAACACACATAGAACACATAGAATCACAAAATCTCATAAACCAAACTTATAGAACAGATAATTAGGTCAACGCTATGGTTTGACCAACCTGCTCAAGCCATGGTTGTCACAGTATCCCCACCTTGAGAAAATCTCGTCCCGAGATTTAACTACTCGAGGCATTAACACTATCGACAAACAACTGAGGGCACTTAGACCTCATTCGATCCTTGCGTTCCCAAGTAAACTCAGGACCACGCTTCGAGTCCCAATGAAATTGTACTAACACTATCTTACTATGCTTTAAACTCTTGACCCCTCGGTCCATAAACTCAGTGGTTCCTTGACAAAACAAAGAGTCTTGTCAACCTTAATCTTATCTAACTTCTACAATCCGAATCCAACTGCTAATGACTTTGCTCACGTCCATATTTCCTCTACAGGTTCCATCAACAAAGAAGAGTATTTGCCAAGACCTTATCTCAATCTAATGGCACATGCAAACTAGCATCCGCCAAACTTTTCTTCAAGTTTGACACATGAAATGTATCATGTACTCCACTCAATTCCTTGGGCAACCTTAATCAATAAGCTACCGGACCGATCCTTTTAAGAATCTCAAATGGTCCTACATATCTCGGTGCTAACTTTCCCTTTTTCCCAAAATGAATTACACCTTTCCAAGGTGATACTTTCAACATTACTCGATCTCCTACTTCAAATTCCAATGGTTTGCGTGTATTATCAGCATAGCTCCTTTGAACGCTCTCTCGCTGCAGTTTAGGCTTCTCCTTTAATCAAGCACAACTTTATCAGTCCCCCCCCCCCCCCCCCCGTTTAATTATTTTTATATTTTTGATTTGAAGCCAATTCAGGTCCAATCAAACTACTTTCTCTAATCTCAGCCCATAAAACAGGAGACCTACACTTCCTTCCGTACAAGGCTTCAAACGGAGCACATCTTATACTCGAATGATAGCTATTATTATAAGAAAACTCAGCCAATGGTAGATGAACATCCCAGCTACCACCAAAATCAATTACACATGCCCTCAACATATCCTCTAAGGTCTGAATCATACGCTCACTTTGTCCATCTGTTTGGGGATGATAAGCCGTACTCATATCCAACCTTGTCCCTAAAGCTTTTTGCACAGTCTGCCCGCAACATGACGTAAATCGTCCATCTCTATCTGAAATAATCGACACAGGAACTCCATGTCTCGCGACTATTTCATCAATGTAGATCTTTGCCAATTTCTCAGTACTATAGTCTTCTCTTATAGCCAGGAAATGAGCCGACTTAGTCAGTCTATCGACTATGACCTAAATCGTGTCATGCCCACTTTTTGACCTAGGCAACTTAGTGATAAAATCCATGGTAATTCTATACCATTTTCACTCGAATATCTTAGGCTGTTGCAGCAAACTAAAAGTCTATGACATTGCAGCCTTCACCTCCTAAACAAATCTAACAATTGCTAACATAGGTAACTATATCTTTTTCTATACGTGGCTACCAATACATGTCTCCAAGGTTATAGTACGTCTTATCCGCTCTCGGATGTACCAAGTACCTTGTGCATGAGCCTCATCCATTACTACCATTCTCATCATTCCCTACTAACATCACTGGTATGTGCTTAATTACACATACCTTTTACCTTTAAAAACGAGCTAAAATAACCAAAAACGGACTTTAAATGCCAAAAATACGCTTGTTTTGCTAATTGTATTGTGCAGGAACGGATAACTAAGAAAAGGACGAAAAACGAAGCCAAAACGACAAAACCAAACATGGAATGGAAAAGACTGTGAAAGCCAAAGCCAAATCGAAGCCGAAAAGTCAATCAAGTCAAAAAGTCAACAGAAAAGCCAACTGGTCAAAGTCAAAGTCAACACCGACATGGTCAAGTCAACCCCGAAGCCGAAATTCAAAAAAATATAAGTTTAGGGACTGAACTTATAAAACCCTAAACTTATATTTAAAGAAGAAAAGAGGAAAAAAAAAAGACAAGGGCCAAACTGCCATTATGGGAAAGTTATACCACGAGGGGCCATTCTGCCAAAGTCCCATTCTTGTACACCCAAGGAATGGAACAACGGTCATAAAACACCATGGGGCACTTTAAACTAGGCAAGTCCCCCAAATGTTTTAAACCACAAGGACGTCGAAAATTGCAACAGCACCTAAATATCCCATCAATGACCAGACCTTTGCCAAGAACCCGAACTATGTCCCATGTTTCACCCCCAACCTTTATAAACTTTTTTTCCCGCCATTTTCAATTTCCAACCAACTCACGGGTCTCTTTGCCCTCTTTTATCCCATAACCCCAATTCCACCATGGTCAAACCTTTCCCTCCCCCTCCACTACCTTTCCCAGCTGTAAGATTGCCAAGTTGGCAATCCCACAACTCCCCAAGACTTATTTCGATGGTTTAGATGATCCGAACAAGTACCAAGGAATTTAAAGGGCCAGGATTTGCTTGACTTTGCACTCACAAAACAAACACACTTGTGTTTGTGTGTCTACAAAGAAACACAAGTGAAAGGAGACAAGGAGAAGACCTAGTCGAATTTTTCCTATTTAAAGCTTTGTAAAGCCATTGTGGCTAACAGTTAGTTTTTTAGTAGTTTTTAGTAGTTCAAGTGTAATTTTTAGAGCTTTTAAGTTTAAATTTTCAGTTTAAAAGTTTCTTTATGTACTTGAACTTCGACTCTTAATGCAATTCAGTTAAGCTTTTTATTGTGATTCTAAATCTTAATTGTCTTCTTAAATCCTTTAAGCTCTCACTAAAAACCCCCTTTTTAAACCGTTTATAAACTCTTTCACAAAACTTTAAGGAAAACTTACAAGAAAAGGGCAAGGTACTGTTGGATTCAAAGCTTGGATGAATAAGCTATTATGGACGGCTTATTGGGTATTGGCTTAGTTTTAGCTTATTTATAAGCTAAGGGTAGGAAATTTAGAGCTTATTAGGCTTCAAAGGATCCTTTTTGAGAAAAGGATCAAAGGTACATTTCCTTCTAGATTTTGCTTATTACTGTAGCAATAAGCTTATTCAGCTTATTTTCTTAGCTTATTACTGTATTATGTTTATTAATGTGTATTCATGCTTTTATATGCCTTTCATTTCATTTGCATGCAATTTTAGTTAAAACTGTCTTAGAAAGCTAATTCTGTCCTAGCTTATTGCATTGATTTAAGTGCTTATTCTTTGAGCTTTTTAACTTTTTAGTGTTCAATATTGCTTAAGTATCATTAGTGCTTCAAAAATTCAGTTTTAAACTAGCTTTTATAGGTTTAAAAAGTCCCTTTCAAAAATTAAGGGGGTGTTTGGGTCAACTCTTAAAACGGGTCAAAATGGTTTTGTGTTTGGGTTGAGGTCATTTAGTTAGTTTAAGCTTAAGTTTTAAGCTTATGTAAAGCTGTTTCAAAAGTTTTTAAGGTTCAATATTGTTTTTCAAAAGATTTCTAAACTATCTTTGAAACTGTGAGATTTTTAAAACACCACAAGTGCTTATTTAGTTAAGCACTTGGGATTTTAAGTTAAGGTTCAAAAAGTGTGTGTTTAGTGTGTCTTGAACATGCTGTCAAAACCCTTTTGGTCTTTTGACTTTTGAGTAAAAAATTCACCAAGTGTTAGTAGTAGCAGTTTTTAAAAATCCAAAAGCTCTTTTTTACTTTACAAATTCAGCAAGATAAAATGATTTTTAAAAGTCAAAAAGTTGGTGCACAAATCCAATAGCTAGGGTACTCAATCTGTTTTAGCTTATCTTTTTAATTTGAGCTTATTTGACAGCTTTAAATAAGCTGTCAAATAAGCCCCTTGAGTTAAGCTTTAATCTCCCCTGGTGCAAAGGGGAGATTTTAAGCCCCTTTTTCTTAAACTTCTAGTGTACTTAAGCCCAATCTCTTGGCTTATTTCAAGAGCCTATAAGCTCTTGTATAAGCCCCTTAAGTTTCAACCTTTAGGAAGCTTATTTGATGGCTTATTTTTAAGCCTCAACTAGCACTTTGACTGTTTTTAGCTTAGTATTAGTGTAAGGATTGCTTATTTTTCATTTTAGTCTTATTCAGCTTATTTCATAAGCACTTGTGTCCTAGTAGCTTATTTAAGATAGTTTAGATAGTTGTTTGGCTTATTCCCTTTTGCTAGCTTATTTAAGTGCCAAACTTAAGCTCTTTTTGCCCATTAAGCTTGCTTTTAGTTTCTGTCATCATAAGCTTTCAACAGCTTATTTAGTTTTAGCTTGTAGCCTTTTTAGCTTATCTAGGTTAGGTTTAGACCTTTTTTAGCTTATTTAATCCAAGTCCTAGCTTATTCGACCATAATGTGCCAAGGGACTTAGCATTTCTTAGCTTTTAAGCCATTTTAAGCATTCTGTCACTTTTAAGCTTATTTTTAAGCTTATTCAGGGCTTTTCAGCAAAAGTTGTAGTTGACAAAGTTGTTAAGCCCCACGAGCTTAACAACTTTGCTTCACAAAGTTAGTTGACAAGTTTTTAAGGCACCCACTAGCTTAACAACTTTGCTTTTTGAAGTTTTCGAAAATAAAAGAGGGAAAGACAAGAGGCCCGGGTGAGCAAGACTCGAACCCGGGACCTCTCGATTACACTCATCCCCCTTTTACACACTCTCACCGATGCGCCCTTGGAGGATCTCTTTTCTTCTCGTTTAAGACTGCAAGGGCTTGCATACTTATAACACTTTTTGAAGCTTTAGAGCATTATAAGCTTTATAAGCTTATTTCGGGCTTATTTCTTAAGCTGCTTTTTCGCGTTACTATTTTTTATAGTGATTGTTATAAGAGTCTAGTATTTTGTGTAAAAATTTTAGAATTTTTTGTAATCATTTACTATTTTTTATAATTTAATTTAGTTAAAACTTTTAAAAATTCATAAAAAATACAAAAATTATCAAAAAAAATATTTTTCTTTTTTAGAAAATTTATTTTGTCATCTAGTTGTAGGTAAAAATTTAAAATTTTGTAAGAGTCCATTTTTACAACTTTCCATTTTTTAAAGAACGGCGTCCGGTACATTTTTTGTGTTGACATACGTTTTTGTCCAACGAACTCCCGATTTTGTGTCTAGTCTTTTTCATTTCTTTGTTATTTGTCCCGTAGAGTAGTTTAGAAGTAAAAAATTTCTCCGTAGGGTTTTTTTTTTCTTTTTCTATTTTTAAAGATTTTTAGGTTTCCCCCCCTTTGTTGCGGGGATTCGTGCTCCTGTTTTTTTCCAGCTTAATTTCGTAATTTATAGGATTTACTTAACGTTTTTATTTGTTATTTGATTAATTAACTTTTCCACCTTCTCAAATCAATTCCTCCCTTCAAACTCAAATCTTCGACTGTATCCGATTTCTCCCAGTCCATCCCCTTGGGGATAAACGACCCGAACACATCTATAACTACTCCTAACGTTCTCGGGTAATTATTGATCTTGTGATTTTTAGACTTAATATATTTCTTATATTTTATAATATATTATATATAGTGTAAAAAGCTACAATCACTTAGTAAGAGAGATAATAGCAGCATCTTGGGAAGAGCTACTACTTGCACTCAAAACGTGAAGTTTGTTTCTAGAAGTTCGAACCTTAGATTTATTTTCGATTATCGTTAAGGCTTTTTGATTATTTCTCGTCAACAAATTTCCTCCAGCTGTAGAATTAAGAGAATCATGATCCGATTGACTCAACCCATTATAGAACATATCAATTTAGTGAAGAGGAGAAAAGTCATGATGAGGACACTTGTTAAGAAGATCTTTGAATCCGTCCCATGCCTCAGTAAATGTCTCACTGAATCTTTGTTGAAATCTTGTTATTTCATTTTGAAGATTGGTAGTTCTAGAAGGAGGAAATAATTGATTTACAAAATTAGACACAAGATCGTTCCAAGTTATGATAGAATTAGGAGGTTCTTTTTCTAGCCAAGTTCGGGCTGCTCCTTCAAGAGAGAATGGAAACAATATCAACTTAATAATGTCATGCGGGACTTGATTAAGTTTGACTGTTTGAGTAATTTTTGTAAACCTTCGGATATGAGAATGAGGATCATCGTTTTCAAAACCGTGAAACGAGATAGCGGTAACAAGATTAAGCAATCCGATCTTCAACTCAAATTGATTAGCAAGAACGGGGGGTACAACGATTGCATCCCCTACACAATCGGTAGGTGCCTGAAGTAACTCCTCCTCCTTCGGACGAGATCGGACCAAATATTAGGAAACCCGCTGGAGGCGGGTCCTTGATTATAGTATTATTAGCATATTTATCCTCAAATTCGAGTAAAAGATACGATCACCTAGATTTTCTCTTGACGAATCGAAGATTGCTCTCCGTAATCAAAGAAGGAGAACGAGATTATAAGAAGAAGAAGTATCGAGTGCTTCCAGCACTAAAAGATAGAAATAAGACAAGAAAAATATTTTTGGATTTTTTTTATAAAGATAATAAAAGAAAAATATTTTTGGTATAATATATAATAAGAAAGAAAATATTTTTGGATTTTTTTTATTTTATTTATTTTATTTATTTATTTAATTTTTTATTTTTTTTATTTTTTTTTATATTTTATATATAACAAAAATATCTTCCAAGAGAAAGGATCTTCAAGGCATTCACTTCGAAACAAAACGTAGAAATCATACAATCCTCCCCGGCAGTGGCGCCAAAAACTGATGTCGTTCGTGAGAACGAATCAAGTAATATATAAGTATTTCCCGTTGGATATAATAATTACTATAGGTAAAAGTAATGGCAATCTTCTAGAGTCGAAATCCCAACGAGAAAATGAATGGAAACCACGGTCTAGTTTGAAGTTTAATGCTTGATTATCTTTTAGTTTTTTTTGATATTAAACTAAGTATATGTTATCCCATAAACTTAACCCATATCACAATAATAATCCAAACCAATAAGCAATAAGCTAGAAAAGGAGAAAGGAAAAATGGAAGATTTATTAAAGAGAGAAAGTAGAGAGTGGAAGATTGCACACACACACAAGTGAATTTATTGGTTAACCATCACCCTCTTTGTGTGAGAGGTTCATATTTATATCCCAATGCAACTAGTAGACGTATGGTCTTTCTACTTGGGCCGAGCTTGCAGTATCTTGGCTTTGAGCCAAAACAAAGGAACAATATATAGATTACAATCCAAGCCTGTTGAACATCGACAACCTAATAGCAAATACAAGCCCTAGAGTGATTGTCTAGACCGATAACAATCTTGTTTATCTAATATAATCTAAGCTAACAATCTGCCCCCAATTTGAGGTCTCCTTCCTACAAACTCCTTCGTACCACTGATGAACATTCTTATAGAGTTTTACTGTGATTTATCAATGTCTCCCCTGGACTTTTGAAGATATGACTTTTTTGAACGTTTATGCATTGCTTATTTTGGCTTGTTCTGTTTGTAATGCTTTTAGTTTCATTCAAGCTTGTGTCTTGTCTTCTTGAGACCTTTTATCTTGCATCACCTCCTGACTTGAATCATCTTGATTTGACGTTCCTTGATCACTTGTGCTCTTGACCAACAGCTCATACATGTTACATTCTCGTTTTGGACATATATGATTGATCGTAAGTCTATACAATCTTGCCCAAAATTAACATTTTTTTATTGACTTTGAGGAGCTCTTGAGATGGTAAGTTAGAATCAACTATCTTGATGTTGAACGAGTGAACTTTGAAAGCGAGTATGAGCATGTGGTTTATGAAACCGTATCTTCACTGGAATAAGGAGCTTAACACCTCGTCTTAAACTGAAATAAAACAATTTAGCAATAAAAGATGAATATGGCTTTGTCATTCATCTTGATTCGGTTGCATAACCTCCCTATCCCCATTATAGTATAAATACTATACCAGTGATCAGTAGATTCAAGAATCTCCTTGACAGGGTTTCGCAGCTTCAAAGCTAGAATCTTCTAACACAGATGCATTAGAATCACCATCTTTCTAATTTTCTCATTAACCGACAACGTCTCAAAGTAGACCAACACACGGTAAGCGTCCCAGAGTGAACTAGATAGTTACTATCTTTTCAGATCTAGTGCTGCGAATCCAATTCCATTTAATTTGCGAACCAAAATGATAGCCCAGTTATCACAAGCTCGATTTCATATAGAATCTGCAAGTCACCTACACTCAAGAGCATGTGTTGGATGTTGACTCGCTCAAGCAGGATGTCCCTCTCAACTGTTAGAATAAAAGTCTTAGAGTCCTCACTCGGAATGTTCCTGGCATCAGATCTCAAGGTTAATGCATAACGGAACTCTTTGGTTACTAGACATGGAACTTCAATCGAGAGTGTTCAACCAAGTTAATTTTGCGACATTGTCCCCCTAATGAGATTTATACACTTGCGATCTCTTTTGGCTCACTTAGATTCTCGATTTATTGCACTTCTATCGGTTTAGTAATTGAAAGCTCTGGAAGACATCTACCTGCCACCTATTCAATACATAAACAATATCTCTCGGAGTGAGATGTCAATAGATAAACGTGTGTATCGTCCATAGACAAATGAGAACACAAGTTTTCTTTTGATAGAAACCCGAATACGCTAGAAGGTTCGTACATTGAATCACTGGTCCAATGATGACTTTCTTCAAGTATCAACAATATCATTGTGATTTTGATAGATTATATATTATCGGTATATGCCTAAGTTGTTTGGGAGGCTTTCTTTCTTTCACTCTTATCCATACATTTTTTTTCATTCTTCAACCCCATTTCAAAGCTACTCAGACGTCATTAACTAACCTCGTTGTGATTGTGTTTGTTTCCAGTTATAGCTCAATCTTAGTCGGACTAATTTTTCTTTTCTCCCTTATACCCATTCAATCTCTCGCAACATACCTAAGGACTGTTATTTCTAACTATGGAAGTGTCTTGGGTAGATCCCTCCAAGTTCTGTTGGAATCGTAGGACTTAATGCGAACCTAACCACCTTATGACATCAGATCATCGTGAAATTAAATTAGGTTGTTGGTATGTATCCGAACCATAAAACTATTTTCTAACATGTGTTATTTGTCAAATACCCTCCCTACACATGTGCTTCGAGATTCGAAAATTGTTTAGAGCACCATGAAGGACAGAGTTGCATCTTAGAGTTTTTAAGATCACATTCTTCTATTCATATATTAATTAAATTTTCCTCCCCTATAAATAATAAAAACTCTTATATTGTGAAATACTAATTGGATTTTAAATACTTGACACATGAAAATTTTCCATAGAAAAAATTATACCACGATATTGCAATGAATTATATTTTTTCGAAGCTCCCCTTCAACAGTATAAGATGTTGGATACAATATTCTTATTAAAACTTGCATTGGAATGAAAAAATTGATATGAACACCACAAAATGTTAAAAAGACGGAGTGAGATGCCTTAGAGAAATGTATATTAATAATTAGACTAATAATTTCCCACATTTTAAAAAAAAACTTTCACAGAATGTTTTGATAGCATAAAATAGCGACATTTTAAGAATGTAATCTAGACACATCAAAAGGCTTTGTTTAAAAAGATCCTCTCATAAATTGATTCACATAAAAAGAACATTCTAGTATTCTACGTACAATCAATTCTTTGAAAATTTATTCCGAGGAAAGGAGTGTTAACACCTAGTTTCTTAACAAATACCACTTTTATATGGAAAAAAAAACCACACAAATCTATATTGTAGACAATTTTGACAGTGAAAGTTCTTTTTGGAAAAATTATTGTTGCAACCAACGAATTCAAAAACACATATAGAAAGACTTCATCTTCTATTTTAGAGTAAGCGAACCGAAGGCTTACACTTCCATATTACATCGAGACCGAGCAGTTATGCACTGAAATGTACATAATCATTTAAGAAAAATTTAGAAAATGACTATGTTTTGAGAAGCATTAGAAACTCCTTTCAAGAACTTCTATCTAACCTCCCCGTGTTCCGATGTTTAATTAAACAACATTTCTAGGTTACTTAAATGTTACTCGATGCCAAAGGACATTCGAAATGATTCTTTTTGGTATTTTTTAAATTATTTTTTCTGGATTTTATATCTTTGTTTTTTCTAGTTTATATTTTTCTATTTTCTATCTTTTTTTGGAGTTTTATATTTTTGTATTTCCGTTTTCAAACAAAACAAATTTTATAAATAAAAAAATACAGGAGAGAATAACAATAATTACACGAAAATTGCGATGTTTATGCAAGTCACGCAGATCCAAATGCCAGAACCAAACAGAGTTCCAAACTGACAAGATACTATAAACCTAATCTTCCGATAAAGCTCTAGTAAACAAGTACAACTAACTGCGGTACTCCAGTTTCGCGAAAAAAGAATAATTACAACAATACCCTTTCAAAAACCTATTCCATTATGAAAGTAATATCAGACATCGATGTGCTTTGGCTTCGTCGGAAGGTTAGTACTGGATTGCAACAGACATGGCTAATGCCTGCCATTGGGTCACAATACATAGGCTATGTTCGTCTGATATTAAAAGTGGAAGCCATAATCTAATCTGTGAGTTATTCTCAACCATAGAACTTGTGCGCAACTACGCAGATAAAAGACACCTTACTTTCACCGCATACTCGGCTTCTGCAGAAGACATTGATGTGCAGATTCTTCTTTTTTAGAATGACAACAACTAACTAACACCACCTAGAAATTGTATACCACCAGAATGGTACTCCCTTACGTGAATCGAGACAACCGCGTTGATCCGAATCTAAAAAAATCCATTATTCGAAACCGGGCACCTTCGTATACCATAGACCGTGTTAATGGCGTCTTTCAGGTACCGCAAGATCCGCTTAGCTGCGGTGAGATGAATCTCAGTCGATTTATGCTTGATACGAGCACAATAACATTTTGCATTTACAAATAAATGGTCTACTTGTTTTAGGTTACATGAGTGGCTACCGAACCATACTTTATATTTCGTTTGGGTCCCCAAAGTACCACTCAAAGTCCAAGCATCAAGGTGTTGGTAGCCATTGGTGTACCAATGCTAACACATGAGTCATACCATTCGTTTGAAGTAATCTCTTGAGCAATACCTTAGCTAGGTTTATAAAGATAATGATGATGGAATATGGTACCACAGGGGATTGGTGATCTAAGTCCTAAAAAAATTTCAGCTCCCCTACAAACTATCAAAATTTGTTGTGCAATAGTTTTTCAAAACGTTTTGAAAGTTTTGGGTTCGTAAAACCAAAAATAATGTCATCAACGTAAATTTGCACAAGCAATATGTCTTCCCCATGTTTAGTTATGAATAGAGTTGGATTAATAGAACCTTTTGAGAATCCTTTGGATATCAGGAAATTGGAGAGTTCATCATACCACACTCTTGGTGCTTGTTTGAGACCATATAAGTTAGCTTAGACAATCATGTAAACTTTGTTAGGGTGATATGGGTCAACAAATCCATCTGGTTGGTTTACGTACACTTCTTCCTTCAAGGTCCGTAAAGAAAAAGTTGTTTTAACGTCCATTTGGTACACTAGTGAAATGATTTTGTGTGCACATACGCAATTGAACAACCGTAACAGTTTCCAACCAGAGCAACTGGTGAAAATGACTCTCGAAATCAATTCCTCCTTTTGAGCATAGCCCTACCCTAAACAGATTGTTGCGAATGACCAGTATTTCCTCATCACTTTGTTTTTTCAGACCACTTTAAGTTAATCACATTTTGCAAAGTGGTATGTCGACTAATCCCATACGACTAATCGATCAAAACTGATTGAAAGTTCGTTTCCTGCAATTGATTCAATCCATGCAGAATCAGCCATGGCTTCTTTGATGTTCGTATGTGGGTTTTCGGTTTTGATAACGGTGAGTGCGAACATGCACACTCGCCATTTGTTTTCTATGACGTCTTGTTTCTAACTGATTGTAGAGATTTCCAATGACTTGTTCTAATGGATGATCTTTGTCCAATGTTGTGCAGAGGTATGGTGTTGATCAGAAAGTCATGCATTTTATGAAACGCATCAACATGACGAAAGCGATGTCACCCCTCGTATTAGATGCCCGGTGTACCTGAAGATGTTGATAAATTCTTCGTTCGTCAATGTGCATTTTCGTTATTGATTTCTGCTTGAATAATTGGACCTCGAAATGTGTAGTGACAGTTAGGTACTTGAGTTGGAGTTTTGAAGTGTTAAAGAATGTTCAATGGAGGTGGATCTGCAACGCATTGGTGTTTGTATAGAACTATGAGTTGTGTTAATCTAGTTGGACGTTATCAGATCATCAGACAGCATTTACAGCAGAAGACTTTGACACAACAGAGAAGTTCATTGAGTAATATCACTGAACACGAAACTATATAGCATTCCAGCTCATTGTGACTTGTTACTATCTCCCGCTACTTGAGGAACATTTTCCTTGACTATTGTGGATCGGGACTTAAACTAACTTATTCAAGCTACCGTTGACGAACCTTTTGGACCGGTGGTTAAGAACAGACCGTGATCAAACCCATCAAAGGCAATTCGTCAAAGTTAACATGAATGGTTTCAAACTTTATTCATTGTTCTCTATTGTTTAAATACCATGTAGGCCTTTGATTCAAGTAAAATACTCAACACAAATACATGCATCACCTTTTTATCTTCATTATCAAATTTTCACCATCTCTGACGATGTGCAAGAGAACCAAAATGTGAAAGAACTTAACTGACGGTTTTTCGGGACATTGATGATATGGTAAGAGTGTTTTCTCTGTCGAGGGAATTACAAGTGAAACGTTTGAGTAAACATTTGTTTGCAATTGCTTCAGCTTAGAAGAAACAAAATGGGAACTTTAGCGGCGCTTAGCAAATTGTTTCAGCAAACCTCAACCAGAGTAACGGTTCCTTTCTAAACAAACCGTTTTGTTCAGTGTTCGATGCAGATTAACGTTTTGTGTCTATTCCCTCTTTTAACCAAAGTATGCATGAAGATTTTATATAAAAATCCGTGCCTTTGTCATTCGAACTGTTGTAACTGTGAGCATGAAGACCTCTTTGGACAAGTGTAAGGAAATCAATGAGAACACCAGTGTTTCATCTTTGTACGCAAGAAGTGGTCCAGTATATCGGGAGTAGTCATCAACAATTACGATAACATATTCTTTCCATTAATACTTTCTAACCCGCAATTGGAACCACATAAGTCCATGTGTAGAAGTTGTAAACCCGTCTTTTTTTGAGCTCGGTTCGTCTTAGTTGAAAAGATCTTTCTTATTGTGCTTTCCCCACTCTACAAGAAGTAACACAGATATCTTTGATGAATTTTCAGCTTTTGAAGGCAATTCACAATATTATTCTTGAAATCAAGTTGATGGGTTGAAGTTTTAAATGAGAATTGCCACGAAGCATAACCAAGCTTGAGACGATTTGCTTTTAGCCATTAAGGTAAAGATGGGCGAAATTGGGAGTTGTTGATCTTTGCAAGTAATGGAAATACATATCTGTTTGCCACAGAACCTGTGAGAAGATCATTTCCCTTCAAATCATGAATATAACATGTAGACTTCCGAAAAGCAACTTCCAAATCCGCATCACAAAATTGACCAACCGAGAATAAATTGTGATTAAGCCATTCGACGTAATAAACCCGTTTGATGGTAATAGTTCCTTGAACCAGATCTCCATAGCCAAGAATTGGTGCAATTTGATCATTTCCAAACTTCACCATTCCTAGAAATTTCTCCACAAAATTAGTTAGAAGTTTGAGATTTCCGGTCATGTGCTTTGAGCACCCAGAGTCGACGATGAATAGAATGATCTCTACGAGCTGCAAAAGAATTATAATACAATGGAGTATTGGACACAGTGGAACACCTAGGAGTCTTATGTTCCAAAATATTAGCAGTTCTAGATACATTTCCTATAAGCATACTAATGTTTGGGTTAACATTTCCTTTTTGAGACTTAGGTTTCCAATTATATCCGGGTGGAGTATACTTAGGATACCACCAACTGCATGTCTTACTAACTTGCTCATATAACTTCATAGTTATATTTCTAGATTTCTTGACAGTAGAGTCTGTTGTAACGGTTTTCTTACTGGATGTTGTAACAGATTGGTTCACATTCTGCTTAGTTTCTCTAGTACTAATAGGCACAACTATTGGTTGTATAGTCCTAGAATTCACGCCATTGATATAATGTAGAACATACAAATCATGATTGTCATTCAGCACACATTTTCCACAAGTAACATAGACAAAGTTAACATTCAAGGTCTTAGCATTCAAACTGTCATTACACGCAGTTACAAATGTTTTATTATTAGATAACTTAAAATTCCTACGGTGGTCTTCTACTTCTTGCTTCTTCCCTTGACTATTGTTTGACATGAATGATTGCTCTTAAGCTGTGGTCTGCTAACACTAGTAGTGGGAATTACTCCTGTAGAGAAAGACACGCGTTTGTTAGTTTTCCAAATGTTTTGATGCAACTGAGGTGTTCTAGTTTAATTAGGCTTTGTGTGCACTTTATACATTCCTGGTGCAATCACATTTGTGATCTTGACAATTGGTAACATATTCTGAGGCAAAATCTGTGCAGTGACTGGTTTTGAAAAATCATTGGACACATTTTGTGTGGTAACTGGCTTTGACTTTGAGAAATCTTTCTTTGCAAGAGAATCTAAAAAAATGGCTGGTTTACCTAAAATGGATTGTCTTTGACTTTTAAAAGCATTCGGTTGTCGAATAACCGATGATTTTTCAAACTTAGTTTCCACAAATTTTCCTTTCATCATTTCTATGAGTTAACTTCAATCTCTTATTGCAATTCCTTTGTCTTGTAATTGAGCTTTCAAGTCTTGAATTTCAAAATACTATTCACGTTCTTTTAGAAATACGTTTGACTGGTTTTCTTTGAAAGATTTGTCATTTTTTATCTTTTCTTTGCACTGTTGTAAATCAAGTTCAAGATAATCGCACTGTTCTGAAGTGCTTTCAAAACTCTTTTGACATTGTTCTACTTTTAAGAAAGCTGCTTTTCAGATGTTCACATTTTTTCCCCAGTTCTAAGTAAACACAATTGCAAATTAAGTAACTTCACCAATCAGTTACACACCAAAATTGCATTCATTGATCAGCATAGTATCTTCCTTATGTCGTCAATTCATTCAAAAATTGTGTTTTTTGACTTTCCAGTTGAGATTTTGAGAGTGTCTACTATCTACTTCATGGTCAAAGAGAATTAAAGTAGCTCAATATCAATCAGCAACCATTTCTCGTATCAAACACAAGTGAAATTTTCCTAAGTCCCGTCTTATTCTGCTAATTTTAGGAAAAAATTTTCCTTCTATTGTGTTTTTGAATGAAAAGGAATCGTTTTACGAAAAATATTTCTTTTGCGCGATTGTTTGTTTGACAAACTTCCCACTCTGTTCAAAAATCGTCTGTACAACGTCTTTTTACAAATTCTTGAAAAATTCTTTAGAGCTTTACAACTTTTGATCCCAAGGAAGAGATTCATCAATTTGTTTTTCTAACAAAGTTTTTTGTTTAGGAAAAGACTCTTTGGAAAATTCATTATTAGAAGATGTATGACTCATCTTTGACGTTTTTGGAAAATAGTGTTGTTCAAGCGACTTTTCCCGTTATGGAACGAACAAAACATAAAGATTATTCAACTTGTCATAATTAAACGGTCTGATTAAATCGCATAATTTTGAATCGACTTTCTTAAGTCAAGGACGAATCCGTTTCGTCAGATTCAAGTGCTAAAAGTACGCAAGATGATCATTATCGCAACCTATATCAAACAGACGAGATTCGCTCTTGATCTTTTTTAGAACTCAGGTTTTTGCAAAACTCGTTTTACAATTACGATTAAGATATTCATTGTTGAACAATTGGCCAGTTTTAATATACAATATCATTCAAAACCTTGACTTGTTTTCCTAAAGCAATGAACTTTAGCAGTTCTTGCTTCGACGAGTTTTGTAAAAAGCTTCAACTGAGCCTCTTTTGCTTTGTGACATTATAGAGATGGTTTTTTCTTGTATGTGCACAAAGCTTCTTTTTCATAACCGAAATGCGTTTGAATTTTAAATCATTATTTTTTGAGATAATGCCTTAGATACTTTTTCAAAAATTGATTTTGTATGAACATTAATCCCCCTTTAGCTTTTGCACAATCCATTTCCACCTATGACGCATAATTCACATCATTAAACTTATCAAGTTCCGCTTGGAACTTCTTAAAGGTCTTAAACAACAAACTATTAGTCTTGGGGCAATTCAGTTTTTTGCTTCTTTTTGAAATGGTTAATCTGAGATTCTAAACATTTATTTTAGTTTTGAAATCTTCAATTTCACCTTTTAATTTATCAACTAAAGCCTTGTTTGATGATTCCAAAAATTTATTTAGTTTTTGCCTGTCATCCAATTTCACAATTTAAGTTCTGAATTAAAGAAAGAAGCAACAAATCACGTTTCTTGATCAAGATCATCAGTATCATCCTGGTCATCTTAAACTCTAAACAAACATAATTCCAATGAATCAATAAGTGATATTTTGTTCACCATGGTCTGCCAGATATATATGCCATTACTAGATTCAGGTTGCTCAGGATGTTCATTTTCCATGGCAAACACATTATAGTTGTCATTATTGTTTTGTACCTTATGCATTGGCTCATCATCAAAGATTGGTCCAGAATTGTCAACTGAATCTGGAGTAACCTCTTGAATCTGTGCCATGTACATATAATGTGCTTCCAATTCCTGTTCGTCAGACTCATCATCAGTATCATCCTTCCAATCAGCTTGTTCTGCATTCAACTGAACTCCAGCTTCCACTTGTTTACACAATAACATCTTTTCCTTGTGATAAGCTGCATCCTTTACTCGTTTTGGTTTCTGACATTCCCTTGATACATGCCCATATTCCTTGCAGTTGTAACACTGAATCCCAGACTTTTGCACTACCGGAGTACCTACATTTTCCCTAGCCCCAGCAACATTGACTGCCCTCTGATTATCATACCCAGTTCCTCTGTTGATTCTTGGAGAATTATCTTGATTAGCTCGACTGGTGTTTGATGAAGTTCGAAGGTTGTTGTTGGTAGGTTTGTAGATTTTCTTGAACGAGAGAGAAATTAAAGCCATGAGTTTGTCAATCTCCTTTTCCTTTGACATTTCCTCATCTTCAGTAACCGTAGCAGGTTCTGGATCATAAGTAGGAGCAGAAGAGGTAACAATTGCTTTTCCTCTGTTTCTGGTAGACTGTTGCGATCTGGTGGAGGAATATTGAGTGTTTTGA
Source organism: Tanacetum coccineum (assembly GCA_026074375.1). Classification (NCBI taxonomy): domain Eukaryota; kingdom Viridiplantae; phylum Streptophyta; class Magnoliopsida; order Asterales; family Asteraceae; genus Tanacetum; species Tanacetum coccineum. The sequence continues at coordinate 48,656 of BQNB010014316.1, forward strand.
GTAGGATGGTTTTGATGATGGTAAACTGGTTGTTGTTGAGCAACAAGTGCAAGTGGATTAGCAGTACGTGCTAGTCTTTCAGCTCTTATCTCATTGACTTCATTCTGGTGTTGCTTCAGAATGTCATAAAGCTTGTGATAGGAGACAGTCTTCAGCTCTTGACTCTGCTTAACAAGTGTCACAAACCTTTGCCATTCTGGTTGTAGTTGAAGTAAGAACTGGACATTCACTTGATGATTAGTAACATGACACTGATTTCGGACAAGCTCATTCATCATCTTGTAAAACCGTGAGTAATACGATTCAAGTGATTCACCATCCCGTGATGTGAATTTTCCAAACTCCCAATATAAATTGGTTTCAAGATCTTGAACATTGATTGATTCACCTTGTTTCAACCTTTCAATGGCTTTCCACATTTCACATGCATTCGGACAAGCATCAACTGTGGAGTAGATATCGTTATCTATCCCTGTGAGAATGATCTGAACGGCTTCAGCTTCAGCATTCAGTTGATCTCGTATGTCTTGTGAAACATTCTTATAGTTCTCCATATACCTCTCTGTAGTTGTTTCAGAACTACCTTCAGCAACTGGAACTGTTTTCTCAGCCCATTGATACGTGTATGGTGGATTTTGGAGACAATGGTGGATGAGTTCACTGTTAGGTTTGGTGTCAATGTATCTCTTGATTCTGGATTTCCACTGAACATAATTACCCGGTGCTAACATTGGTGGACGATCTTTGCTACCTGCTTCCATGATAGCATTATGAAGAGCATTTGATGATTGAGTTTGCAAATTGGTATTTGAATTTGACATTTTGATGAAGTTGTTGTAAATGGATATCGGATCTTAAGTGTTATGAAGTGATTGATTGTGGTTTTAAATGAATTAACGTTCACGGGATTTTACAAATCTTTGATTAAAACCGAGAAAAGAATCGTATCTTTCGCGGGATTTTACAAAATCAAGAAGAAACCGTGAATGAATAATTAATTGACGTTTCAAGTATGATTAAGTTGATTGTTGGTTTGATTGTAAGGTTTGTTTATGTTAATTGATTGTATGTTAAGTCCAAAATGAAGTTCTAAGTCCTTGAGGTTTGTTGTCTAAAGAAGGTCAAGGTGTAGCAAGTCTCAACGAAGAATGATTGGCAAATCTCAACGAAGAATGATTGGCAAATCTCAACCAAGAATGTTTGACAAATCTCAATGAGCAAAACGCAGGATTTCTAGGCAAAACGCAAGAGGCAAAACGCAATGATGAAGCAAAACGCAAGCAGCAAAACGCAATGATGAAGCAAAATGCAAGCAGCAAAACGCAAGGATGAAGCAAAACGCAATGTCTTAAGGAAAAACTTTACGAATGAAGCAAAACGCAGTGTCTTGAGGCAAAACGCAACGAATGAAGCAAAACGCAGTGTCTTGAGGCAAAACCAATGAATGAAGCAAAACACAATGTCTTGAGGAAAAACATAACGAATGAAGCAAACCGCAGTGTCTTGAGGCAAAACGCAACGAATGAAGTAAAACGCAAGCAAGAACACCCCTTCAGATAAGCAAAACGTAGCCAAGAAAAAATCTTGAAACTTTCTTGTAAGCTACGAAATGATGTTAAAACCACCTAGTAATGATGCAAGGAATTGATCTAAGCCCGAAAGTACAAGTCTTTAACACTTTTAACCAAAAAACAAAGATCAAAGTTTGATTTTTTTTCTTGCTTTTTTTTAACCAAAGAAAAATCAACAAAAAAACCCACGAATTTCTCACAAAACAAACACTAAACACCCCTTGGCAATGGATACCACATGTTATCCCATGAATTTAATCCATTACACAACAATAATCTTTACCAATATGCTAGAAAATAAGAAGAAAACTTAGAGAGAGAAAGTAGAGAGAGAAACAAAGATGGAATATTAGATTAGAGAAATGGTGAGTTACAAGAGATAGAAATGCAACCAACACCCTTCACCAAGTGTAGTGAAGGGATATTTATACCCATGCCTTGCTAGGTTGGCACTTGGGCTTTCCAAATGGGCCGGGATTGGTTTAACTTGGGCTTTGAGCCCGAAACACAGACAATATTATATTACAATCCAAGCCCGTTGAACCTGACTAGCCTATTACAATACAAGACCTAGTTTGATTTTCTAAGACCGATAACATTCTTGTTTGACTTAATATAATTAAGGCTAACAACCTTCTCTCAATTATCCAAGAAAAACAAAATCACCTTTAACCTTTATTTCTCACTACTTTTTCCTCATACCTTCAATCTATATACTCAGAGCACCTACCATCGTTTCATTCCTTTAAACTACATACTTGGAGCACCTACCTTCTTCTAATTCCTTCAACCTATATACCCGGAACACTTACCTTCTTTTCATACCTCCAACCTAAACGCTCGTGCCTATATCTAAGAAAAACCTTTTTGTTTCGACAAAAAGGGGCGAACGAATGTAAACACATAACTTTTAAACTTCACAATGTTTTAAAGTTTACCTATTTTGTCATCATCATAAAGGGGGAGATTGTTAGTGCAAATATTACGATATTTAATCTATACATTCTCTTTATGTTTTGGTGACAACAAACATGTAACTTGTAAAACATAACGTAAAGTTCACAAGTTACTCGTAGATGTATACTTTAAATCACGGATATCTCACCATCCCTATCCACCACAACTCACGGATATATCACTATCTTATCCACCACAATTATACATTTATCAACTCAATCTTGACATCTTGAGACTCCTACTCATATGGGCTTAACTAGTTGGATCGGGCCAAGCAAACGAGTAGCCCATTAAGGCCCAATAGAGTTTGGCCCATCAAGGCCCAATTAAAGATTCTAGAAGATGGAGGGTGATGTGTCGTTGTGTGGTGTATATTTGTATGATTCAAGTATTAAATTTATATTTTTCTGACTAAACTAAAAACAACACTTTAACGGGTAGTGTACCTGATCGGTAGTAGTTTCGTGGCAAGTAGGGTGCAAACACTTGAATCGAGGTTAAATCTATCAATTTAATTAATATCTTGATTATCTAATCTATGTCAATTCTATCCTATTCTAAACCTATGTCAGTCTTCATCCTAATTCTAACGGAAAAGAGGGTTTTCAGCCTGAGAGACTAGCACGGTTTGGTTGGTGACTACAATCAATTCAAGGCACTTTAACCCACGCGAGCTAATTAACAAAAGATAAAAGAGCAGTCGAGCCAAATATAAGAAAACTGTATTAACCATTATTAATCCGATTAGAAAGTTGGTTTGTTTATTAAGTGCAATGATTTCTTCTCTTGAGGTGGCATATCATTTTTAAGACTTAGGCGTTACATCATCCTAAGACCTAGACACATTAATTCTGTCAAAATTAAAGCATCCGCATAAAGCATCCTTATTTACTGATTATAATCTATCTTAGTGATTAAAGCAATGGTAATCTTGTTAAACCTTAGCTCAAAGAGACTTTACCCACTTACCGCTTAATGGTAATTTATACACTAGTAGTCACTTTATCCAACTATCCACATGGAAATCATAACGTTACTTGTTAATTATCCTAGGTCACCTGCTAGTCAACATAATCCAATAAACCATTGGCAAATCCAATTATCTAGTTAAGCCCGAAGCTAGCCTAGACACGAACTTAAAGAAACAGACAATATTGTGACTATGATTATAGATGTATAATCACCATATGGAGAGCTATCCCGGACTCAGATCTACTTGGTCCCTATCACTAGATCCAGTATGAATGAAAGGTCGCATAAAAAGCGCGTACCAGTAAAAATTGTTAAACATAAACAAGCTTCAACAATAAATTCAAGAAATATGAGATAAACAAATACAAACAATCAGATGCTCAAACTAGTGGGCTATACCCGAAGGTATTAGCCTTCATACAACATAAAAATACTAAAGCAATTATTTAAGCCAAGGTAAACTAAACCGAGGTAAACAAATGATACCAAAAACTGAACGATTACTAAAGTAAATGGAATTACACGAGTCTCCTATGGAATTGAATAACGTTGCTTGACCACTTCTCACTCTTTTTCTACCAGCATGAAAATTGACATTTATGGTTTTAGGTATCGAGAATATGAATTTTGCCCACGTAACACTCGTTTTGTAGTTTTTCTATTTTTAAGGTCTGGAAGTCGGTTCGATACAACGGCATCCAAGGGTATGACGGCATACTGGGGATTATTGGAGTAGGGCTCCACGTATTTTTATCTTCTAGAATATTCACATAATATATTTTGAATACGGCGTATTGAGTCTCTCTAGATACGGTGTATTGAACTTACTCCATTGTGTCTTGTAGTGCAGGCACTGAAGATGCCGTATCTTCTTTGATTGGATACGGCTATTGTATTTAGGAAAGTAATCTTCAAAATATATTCATTTAAGCTCCAGAATGCGCGCCTTTTGCTATCTTTCACCAATTACTCCATAATTATTGCAATTCTTAAATATAAACGATTAAGTAACAATTCTTTGCAATAACTATACAAAATGGGTTAATTACATGAGATAAATGATGCTATAAAAATAACGTTATTTGATGTCATCAAATATCTCCCCACTTGAATCCTACTTGTCCTCAAGTAGCCTTTAGAAGTTTAAAAAAATGTATCCCTAAGGATATTTTCCGTTAAAGCATTTATTTGATCTTATTACAAGTACACAACTAAACACCTTACAAAATATGAAGATAAAATCACTCAAATCACTCAACTAATCTATGTGGTAATATGTAACTAATTCGCTTAATTGCTCAGTTGTGACGAGTATTCTATCATAAGCTTGGCAAGGATACACATCTCCACCACTAAAGCCAAGGAATAGCAAGTTTATAAAGTTAAATATGGGTTTTTGTATGAAAGGCGTATGGTCTGATCATTCTACAATTTTTCACCAAAGTACACACTTCAACAAGGCAACTGAAGCACACATACATGGTCGTAATGACAGAATAGACATGTGTGTTCGATCACATCCTCATTCGAATTTAACCAACAGTTAGGATGAAGAATGATAAGGTAGGAACCTCTAACTTCACCAAAGTCGTAAACCAACAGACATGCATACATGGCCGTAACGACGGAATAGACATGCACACTTGAACAAGTCCTCATTCGCGTAAAACCAGCGGCTAATCATTAGGTGAGAGGGAAGTAAATTGTTGTTAAATAAAAATCAAGAAACAAATAGATTAAGACTAAGATACAAGTTGCTAGACATTTTTCCCGACCGTTACCATGATAAAGACACAACTATTTACAACGACTTGATCATTGATCAAAAACAACAACCTAAGTTGGCGTTCCTGTAACGGTCAACTTCCCAATCATCCCAAAACTTTACATACTCTACAAGGCAAGTGGTGATATCTTCTACTTTGTACAATACTCTACATCGTTGATTTTTGTTGCGTGTCAATGAATAATCGATCCTTCGTATAATTCCTTCGGTAGTTGCGAAACGATTATCTTCAAACTTTCTTTCTCTCTCTTTTTGTATTTTTCTCATTTTTAAAATTTTTTTTTTGCTAACTATACTTTAAATCTCAATGTAGTTTCACCATCTTCACGATCATAATAATTCTAGATAATTCCTTCGTTAGTTCTTTGTTCTTCAGATTTACCATTAATTGTGACGGTAGTAAAATCACATGAGTTTTGACTACTAATATACATTCCCATTTGTAATGTGCAAATTTCCAACCTCACCAAAGATAGAAAATGACACAAGACTTGGGAAATATAAACTTTACACGGTAAGCAACAAGCAACTATAAATTAAACTTAATCTAAAGGGTAGGTTAAGGTGTAAAGGTGTAACGAAACAAATAGTTGGTGTAATTCCTAAAGGATTAGCTCTATGGGTTTTTCTAATGGATCTTCACTCTAAAGATGAGAGTGAAAAAGGGTTTAAACAGGAGGTTAACTAACCGGTGTAGTTAGTTAATAAGCAATATGTAATGGCGATTTGGGTGTAATCTTAAAATTTACCAATTTAAACAAGTTACTCCAATTAAATCCATAATACTCATCATTGTGGTCTCGAATAGATATACCAAGCCAAGTTTTAAAGTCTACAACATTACCGGCACACTCATATTTTATAGAATTTGGGTAATCATTTGGAAACAGATAGGTTAAATCCTCACAATATCTAACAAGGGTTATTGTGTGTGGGTTATGTAACATGTAATTTCACAAAAGTATGCTTGAATTTTTTTTAAATTTGAGCATAATTTAAGCATTTTAGTGTGAAAAATAAGACAAGTAAACATTCTAATTCCATCCCCCCACTTGAATTATACAACGTCCTCGTTGTATATATAAAACATTAATTACGGGAATTTAAAAAGAATTAGAATGAGAAACTTCCCTGATATTTGCTCGGTAGATTCTTCAAGTTGCGTTTATGAGCAAGATTGTGTGTTTAAGAAAAGCATCTGAATCCTAGCACGAACAACACACACATAGAATTTCATAAAATATGCATTCCACCAACTTCGTTGATATATCTTTCACGAGGTCCTGTATAGAATGTAGGAATAACATGTGCATTCCTATCTTGGTACATATGGTTAATTTTAAACTAAACTAAACAAAATACGGGTCAGTTTTGATGGATACGACGTATCAGGTTAGTGAATACACCGTATTCCATAACTGACAATAATGTTTTTAAAGTGCAATAAAAAAATAAAGACTGATAACGTGCAGACAATTAATACGCCGTATAGTATGGAGCAGATACGCCGTATTGATGTCTGGGAAGACAGACTCGATAAAATTAAATAACAATCTGTGTTGTCTCCCAGGAAACACTTTTGTTACCAGCAAAGTATTTAAGTTAGACTTGTCTTCAGCTTCTCTTCATTCTATCTCATGCACGCTAATGTGCCCGCGTGTGAGCCATTCTTCTGTCTTCGCATTTCGAATGTAATCGGGTCCTAGATTCAAAACTCCTTTGTAGAACCCCTTAAGCTTTTGGTATGCATGCGAGATTCCTTTCCTCTCGTCTTTCTCACTTACCTTTAGTAATGGTGGGATCTTGTTGCATTGCTTATTAGTGTGGTTTATAAACCTCGGATGTGATCGCACCATTTGGTAAGTTACTTCATCATCACCATTGTAAATGGTAATCATTATATCAAACCGTCTTGCTTTAATTCCAACTTCTCTTAAGATCGGTTCGCCAACAATAACATCGCCCATTCCTTCATCATGATAAGCATCCATATCTTCCATAACTACAAAGTCAGTCACAACGAAAAAGGTTCCAACAAAAATAGGCACATTCATTAAGGTTCCTATAACATTATCCCCTTTGTACACCATCTTATCTTTTATTATAGAGTTATGAAACTTTTTAGACATCACATTGGCGTACAATAACGGAAAGAAGTTGACGTGTGTAAATTCAAATCCTATCATGCATGAAAACTTTAAGTTGTGATTATAATCTATATGGATCTTCTTATCAGAGTCACAATAACTAGGGTAATCATCAATTTCAGTATCAAGATCCTCATCCATAGTTCTAAACTCCTCAATTACCTCACCTTCCTTAATGGTGGACATCAAATCATTTCCTTGATTTCTTCTAAGCTCAAATGGTTCATTTAGATCATTTAATTCAATGTAATCTTCCAAGAAAGGGTCTAATGATCTATTTAACACTAGAGTCTCTCCCATAAGCCTGGCTTCTCTCAAACTTAACATGTAGACCCTCTTAATTAAACTACTAGCAGGTTTAACACTTGAGAAAACAATCCTTTCTTCCCCGACCCTTAAGGTAATCTTTCTTTTGTAAACATCAATCTTATCATGGGCAGTAGACAAAAATGGTCTTCCGAGGATCAAGGGCACTTTGATATCCTCGGGCATATCAAGAATTATAAAGTCTACTAGGAAAGTAATTTACCAATTCCTACTAGTAAGTTTTCAGCAATTCCTTTTGGATATTTCACAGTCCTGTCTGCTATTTCCACTGTCAACCTAGTGTGAGCTAATTCGCCTAATCCTATGTTAAGGTAGGTTAATAGAGTCATTACACTAACGCAAGCTCCTAAGTCAACAAGGGAATTGTCAAAACAAACATTATTAATATAGCAAGGTAAAGTGAAACTCTCTGGGTCTTTCTTCTTTTGGGGTATGGTGTTATTGATATGTGAAGCTCCATAAGCTTTCGCAAATTTTGGTCCATAGTTCCCTTCTTTTTCTTTACAGTAATGATTATCCAAACGACTTAGAAAAGGAATCGTCGTTTGTATTGCTTTGTACATTAGTGTATTGTCGTATCCAGTAGATACGGCGTATTAGGATGATCCAATATGGCGTATCGAGTGTGAATTAGCTTCCATAGTAGTAGAGATCTACTTGACTTGATCTCTTAGGTTCATTTTAGTCGCGCTAGGTAGACTTCCAAATCCGCTTTCCTCTAGTACCTTGCTCATTTGCTCGATTTGTATTTCTAATGTTTTAATTGATGCTCCTTGGTTCCTTATGGCAGCATTCTTTGAAGCTCGGATTTCTTTGACCAAGTTAGAGTTTTCCTTGTGTCTTTTTGCTAATTCTCCCATAAATTTGCTCAAGGTATCTTCCATCGATTGCCTTCGTTCTTGGTACGAAGGATTTGTGGTGTTCCTTTGATAAAATCCTGGAGCTGTTGCTCTATATCCCCAACCTTGAAAAGGTCCACCAAATTGCATGTAGTAAGCTTTTTCTAGGGTTTTCCTTTCTTCTTTTAGTGGGTAATCTTTGGTGTAATGGGGTCTTTTGCATTGTTCACATCCTACTTGAGCAACATAAACTTTTTCATTCACCTTCTTGATCTCTCTTCCTAGATTGTTCAGTTGTGCTTGTATAGCAGCTAGTCCGTTAGAAGTCTCAGTACTTCTTCCTCTACATGTTCCATTATGCCATTTTTGAGAGTATTTTGCCATTTCTTGGATGGCCTTTTTAGCATCTTCAGCTATCTTAGTTGGAACGTCACCTCTTGATTCAAGAATCTGTCGTGTCAGAACATCTAACCCATTGTAGAACAAAATTACCTCTTGCATCTCAGTCAAATAGTGTTGAGGACGCTTCATCAAGAGTTCTTTAAAGCGATCTCATGCTTGATAAAGGGTTTCATCCGGTTCTTGCTGAAAGTTGTTGATTTCCTCCATAGTTCAAAAACATAGTTTTAAGATCTTCCCAAGTTTTGATAGAACTAGTTGGTTCGTTTCTTAGCCAATGACTTGTGGCTCCAGTTAAAGATATAGGGAAGACTCAGAGCATTAGTTGATCCACAGTGATGTTAGGAACATGGAATAAGTCAACAATTTTGAGAACTTTCTCAATGTGTTCATTTGCATCCTCATTTTCCGAACCGCTAAATGCGTTTTCTCGAAGCTCCTTAAGAAATTGGCCTTTCAGTTCAAATTGATCTTTGTTATCAATTTTAGGCCTAACAACTCCTAATCCATAGTCAATTTGGGTCTTGCTCATGTATTGCTCCATGGTTTCCGCCATTGCTTACTCTTCTTCTTCCTTCGAGTATTCTTGGTCGGAAAGTAAATTGAAATGAGGCAATCTCAATTCGTCAAGACTTAGCGACTTAAAGTGTCTCCTAGATGATCGAAATTCTCTTTCAGGTTCTTTGTAAGGCGTGAATAGTTCGTTTGTAGAACTCCTTGTCATGCACTACTTGTAACAAGGGATAAACAATCAGTAGGAATTGCTCTGAAGAAAGATAGACAAAATTTTGGCACGAAAATCAATAGGAATTAGTTTATGTCCTAGATGATCGATACGCCGTATCCAATGGAAGTGGATACGCCGTATCCAATGGAAGTAGATACGCCATATTATTCAGTTGAATGAATACGTTGTATTGGACAGAGAGTTGGATACGCCATATCCGATAGAAGTGGATACATCGTATTCAGCTGTGGACCAGAACAATGTATTAAGAAAAACAATTAAATACACAAACAATTAAAGACAAATATATACAAGCAAACAATTAAAGATAAATATACAAATATTATTGGCTATACAAGAATATACACTAATCTAAATTACACTAATCATAAGGGTTAGATCTAATCTAATGTTAAAAACCAAAATATCAAATAAAAATCAAGATTAATTTTCACTCCCTGGCAACGGCGCCAAAAACTTGATGTGTCGTTGTGTGGTGTATATTTGTATGATTCAAGTTTTAAATTTATATTTTGTCGACTAAACCAAAAACAACACTTTAACGGGCAGTGTACCTGATCGATAGTAGTTTCGTGGTAAGTAGGGTGTCGAACACTTGAAGTGAGGTTAAATCTGTCAATTTAATTAATATCTTGGTTATCTAATCTATGTTAATTCTATCATATTCTAAACCTATGTCAGTCTTAATCCTAATTATAATGGGAAATGGGAGGTTTCCAGCCTGAGAGGCTGGCATGATTTGGTTGGTGACTGCAATCAATTCAAGGCAGTCGAGCCAAATATAAGAAAACTATATTAGCCATTATTAATCTGATTAGAAAGTTGGTTTGTTTATTAAGTGCAATGATTTCTTCTCTTGAGGAGGCATATCATTCTTAAGACTTAGGCGTTACATCATCCTAAGACCTAGACACATTAAATTTGACACATAAAGCATCCGCATAAAGCATCCTTATTTGCTGATTATAATCTATCTTAGGGATTAAAGCAATTGTGATCTTGTTAAACCCTAGCTCATAGAGACTTACCCACTTACAGCTTAATGGTAATTTATACACTAGTAGTCCACTTGTCCAACTATCCAATGGAATTAGAACGTTACTTGTTGAATTATCTAGGTCACTTGCTAGTCAACACGATCAATAAACCATTGGCAATATCCAATTAACTAGTTAAGCCCGAAGCGTATCCTAGACACAGACTTAGAAGGACAATATTTATGATCCTATGATTTTAGATGTATAAATTACTATATGGAGAGCTATCCCAGACTCTAGATCTACTTGGTCCGTATCACTAGATCTAGTTGAATGATAGGTCGCATACAAAAGCGCATAAACAAGTATAAATTGATAAACATTAACAAACATTCAACGATAAATCAAGAAATCGAGATAAACAGATACCAAACATAAAGATCTTCATAATAATGGCTAATACCTGAAGGTATTAGCCTTCAAACGTCATATTAAATACAAAAGCAATTATTTAGCAAAGGTAAACTAACCAAGTTAAGGAATGATACCAAAAACTAATGATTACTAAAGTATATGGAATTACACGTTGTCTTCTATGGAATTGATAACGTTGCTCGACCTCTTATGATCTTTTTCTCCTCTGAAAATCGACTTTTATGGTTTAGGTATCGAGAATATGATTTAGCACACTTAAAACTCGTTTTTGAGTTTTCTATTTATAAGGTATGGAAGTCGGTTCAATACGGCGTATCCAAGGATTGGATACGGCGTATTAGGGATTTCTTGGAGTAGGGACCACGCTTGATATCTTCCAGGATATTCACATACTATATTTTGAATATGGCATATTGATTTCTTCTAGATACGGCGTATTGAGCTTTATTCCTCTGTGGTCTTTGGTGAGTGTAGGTACGGATACGTCGTATCTTCCTCGATGGATACGGCGTATTGGTCTTTAGAATAGTAATCTTTAAAATATCTTCATTTAAGCTCCAAAATGCGCGCCTTTTGCTAACTTTCACCAATTACTCCATAATTACTGCAATTCTCAAATGTAAACGATTAAGTAACAATTCTTGGCAATAACTATACAAAATGGGTTAACAACATGGGATAAATCACGCTATAAAATAGACGTTATTTGATGTCATCAGAGTGAAACTAGCCAATTCAAATTTGAATTAAACTTCTAGAAGATGGAGGGAAACTAGTTGGTGCATGCTTTTGTCTAAACACCTTTTTATTCATTTAACAAAAGAGACCTCTCCAAGTCAAGACTTCTCTATATAAGCCAAGGCATTTTCCTCCTCCTCCCTTTGATGAGATCTAAACGAAACCCACACACATATACATAGAGTTTTCTTTCTTCATTTTTAAACATGGTTCTTGCATAAGGCATGTATCATGGTTACACTCTATGTTAGTTCTACTAATACCAAGGGATATGTAGTAAAGCATAGGATGCATAGAACTGATCATCCTTGATTATTTGTAGATTATGTAGTAGATTAGGTTGCATAGAAGTGATTACATTTGATCACTATTGTAGGATAGATTTGATCTCTATATTGGAATTCTTGTGTATTTGTGTAGATCTGAATAATGTATAAATTTGGAAGTAGTGTTGGTGTGTCGGTTAGGATTTTATGCCTCAAAATACATTGGTGATGTGGTAGATTGGTTATAGCTAGTGTCGGAAAATAATGTAAGCGACGCGGTTGATGTGTTTAGGCTATAAAACACAAGGTTTGTTATGTTGGGCCACAAAACATAACGGGTTTGGTTGTACCCGAATAAGGACTCGACATCTAGCTTAGTGTCAAAAAATAATGTAAGCAATGTTATAAGGTTTTCTCCGCCGAAAGGGAGCTTGTTGATTAGTGAAGTAACTATCGAGTTGGATACTCGGGGAGTGGAGTAGGGCAAAGAGGAGCTTCTTGACCGAACCACTATAAATCACCATGTCTGATTTGCATTTTCTTTTACCTTTCGCTTTACTTATATCTTTACATCTATAGTTTTACTTTTACACTTGCATTGTGTTCATGATTGTGTGAATTGTTGTGTATGTTGTGTTAGTTATGGTTATGTAGTTCTTTGTAATAAATATTGTGAATGTGGTTATATTGTTAGAATATGTGCTAGGTATTGTAAATCTATTGTCAACACTTCGCATATTCCATCAAACTTGATTGGTGATTTGATACGAAAGATCTAGTCTAAAAATCCTCTACCGGAGGTGGTCCTTGTAAATCAGGCGACCCCCTGATTTAGCCAGGAGGCCCTCATATATTTATGGGACCGTCGGCTGGAAGTTTTGTAAGGTCTGATTTAAAGTTTTTAAACGGAAATGTATTCACTTCCTCTACTGTTTCCACACATGCAATATATAGTTTTCCATGAGCATGCCAAAATATTTCTTAGTTTGCACATTTTCATAACTACTCAAGTCTTAACATGGTGTAAATTTTTAATCCTTAATTTATATTTTACCTCATCCAATAGTATCAAAGATTTCAATCGATTGTCATACGCGGTAAGTGAATTAGTTCTGTATCGGAGGCAACGAAGCGAGGGCCAAACTTTCTTGCCTAATTTAATACTTTTACTTGTAATATCAAAGGCTTTTAGCCTTGATTAGAAATTAAATTTTTCTTAGATTGATTGAATCCTTGCAGGTATATTTGTACTTTCGTCTGAGCAATGAGTTATACTAATAAGTGTGGTTATTATTTATGTCACCTAGGTTGGTTATTTATGCTTCATTTGTTAATTAACTATTTCCCTCTATTTTCTTTTTTCCATTTTTTCTCGACTCATGTTTACATCAAACAAATAAGCCTATGGAACTTTATTTCTTTTGACATCATATGATAGGACCCTGAAGTTGGCCAGAAGTCGATATCCTTAACCTAGCGTTCCATCTTGGAGTCCCACATCTGTCATAGTAACCATAAATATAATTATCACCTTTAAACGAACCAAGCATTACTTTTTTTAATTGTGCACTGCCAATAACTAAAGTATGCCAAAATTAACACTCTTCTCATGAACATACATATAGTTTTATTAATTTGGATTCCTATACTTTGGAGGGCCGTCGTTTACTTGTAGACGGAAAGGTATGTGCAGAAATTATCGATCCAAAACTAGGAAACAAATATGATGCGAAAGAAGTCGAGTACATGATGCATTCACCCAACTTATGTATATCACATCAACACCTCACCATGAACAAAGGCCAAGGATGTCTAAGGTTAGTCATTCATTCATAACATATTTAAAATTAGAATGACATGTAATAGCAACGTACTTTCTCATTTGTGCCATTACCAGATACGAACCAAATAAAGTACCACAATAACCATCCAACTTTGTTTGTTTTGTGTGGATATCAACAACTTGACCTTTTTTACCTACAAAATCCATGTCATGTGATGCATGTACATGCCACGTCACTTTTTTGTATCGCCAGGTTGTCACACCCAGCCAAGGCGAAAACGCGAGGCGTAAACAAGAATGGATATCATCACAACACATGGTGTCTATATAAAGAATACTAAAATGAAAACTAAAGTAAAGCAAAGACACAAAGTGTCATAACAATACTCAAAACCCAATGGTATCTTTATTAATGAGAAAGAGTCTCGTCAATAAATGACATGCAAAACATAATCTAAACAATTCATGCAAACACAATTATTCAAAACAGAACGCATAAATAAATTCCAAACATCCTACGGTCTCTTCTAGTCACTTCGCTCTATCTTAGCACCATTAAGCTCACCTGAAAATAATGCTTAAAACGTCAACATAAAGTTGAACGAGAATCATAGGTTTACGACAAACAACAAAATCCAAAATAAACTTTTAATTAGCTGCTACAATTACTAAAACTATTCATGACAACAAGTAACAACAACGGGACGGAACGTGCTCACGATCCACAAGCACACCAAAACAATGAGGTAGGCGTACCTCGCCACTCTACTAATAGTCATAGAAAGGAATACAAATCCCAATTCCAGATGCTTAGTACCGAAGTCTTGAGGATTGAAGTATTCATCGAACATAGGTTAAATCAAGTGATTGACAATCATTTCTGGTGGTGTGGAATACATGTTGTTGAGATACAGGTTTGGACGAGTCTTAACTTGGATGTTGTAGGAGTCTATACATGAGTTCGGGTTTCCTAAATTTAATTGTTTAGAAGCTCTCATCAAATGTCACATTATTTGTTTCAATAATTTTTTGGGTTCTTTTGTTGTAGATTCTGAATGCTTTCTTTCCGGGCGCGTAACCGATGAAAATACCAATGTCAGCTTTTGCATCTAATTTACCCATGTTGTCACTATTTATTGGTTGGATAACAAAGTGCGCCAAAGACATGAAACAATGATAAATCCGGTTTCTTTTCTTGCATAAACTCATACGGAGTTTTGTTGTATCGACGGCGGATTATTGAACAGTTTTTGGTGTAACAGGCTGTGTTGATTGCTTTGGACCCATAAAAATAATAGAGCTTTAGAAAATATTAACATTGTACGAGCAGCTTCTACAAGAGTTCGGTTTCGCCTTTTGACAACACCGTTCTACTAAGGAGTGCGTGCAACAGATGTTTGGTGTGAGATGCCAACATTTTCTTAAAATTCACGAAGTATCTGATTGAGACAAATCTTGGTTGCATTATCTGTCTGAAACACATTTACGACAGTGCATTTAAACGAACTTGAATTATTTTGATTGCATTTAAATGATGGCCTCAGGAGCTTCATCTTTTTTCTTAAAAATCTAACCCAAGTAAATCTTGAGTAATCGTCGACAATCACTAAAATATACCTTTTTCCTGTTAATACTAGTCAAACGCATCGGGCCACACAAATCCATATGCAAAAGATATAGCTTATCTTGGTTAGTATCTTCAGCTTTGGGTTGATGGGAGGATTTTGCTTTTTCCTAATGCACATGCAGAACATAAATGATCTTTCTAAAATTTAAGTCTTGGAATACCTCGTGCAAAGACATCTTTAGCTAGCTTATTGATAGTACTAGTTGAGATGTGATAACCGACGTGCCATAAACCAAGCTTTTAGTCTTTGACGCTTTGGATATGAAGACAGATCAGCGATGGTTTAAGTATTTGTCAAGAGAAATTGTGTACAAATTCGAATGGCATGGGTTCCGGAAAAGTAGATCAAACACCTTCAAAAATACGATTAAAGCAATGTTTTCGTTAAATTGATGATTCTAGATCCCCGTCACAAAATTTACCTACATAAAATAAGTTATGTCCAAGCCCCTCGACGTAGTATACCCTTGAGATAGTAACATTTCCCATCTGATAGTCATCGTACCTCATTATTCTTGTAATATGGTCGTTCCCGAATCTAACTATACCCAGAAATTTACTAATAAAGTTCGTGAGTTGAGAGCGATTCCATGTCATATGTTTCGAACATCTAGAGTCCGGTTACCAGAGAACAATCTGGATAACCTGTCATGACAAGAGAAGATGATGATGGAATATCTGTAGCATTGGATCCCCAAGTATGATTGGGTTCTGAGTGGTTAGCATTCTTAGATTCTACAATCTTAGTTGTTTTACTCAAACCTACATTTTTAACATTTTTGGGTTTCCTGCTATAGACTTTAAGCTCTAGTTTTTATGTTTCCACTGATTCAGAAGTGGTTTTCTTAGGAGGCACTACGTTAGCTGAAGTGATCCTAGTTAAAGGGCATGAATTACCAACTATAGTGAAAGTTCTGCCTGTTGGTTTCCACTTAAGTCCTACTTAAGTGAATACATGACCCGTAGGTTTCTAAATATTTTCTTTATTATGTTTCTTAGCAGATTTAGCATGGCTATTCACATTTTTTACAAAATCAAGAAGACACATATCATGAACTCTTCAAACAAATATTTCTTACAACTAGCACACATATCATGAACATCATCAACATCATGAATTGGTTTATCAACATAATTCTTTTTATTAACTTTCCTAGGTTAGGCTTCTACTTTATTCTTCATGTTCCTACTTGGTGTTTGCTAATCCCAAAGAACTTTCACTAATCTATCATAATACGCTTTTACTCTTGACCTCTCGGTCCACAACATCAAGGGTTCCTTGACAAAACAAAGAGTCTTGTCAACCTTAATCTCGACTAACTTCTACAATCCGAATCCAACTGCTAATGAATTTGCTTACCCCCACAAGGGTGCAATTAGCAACACAACAACCCCAAACGAAAAGAAGCATCCCTACAACAAGATCTCGCTCGCCATCAGAAAACCATCAAAATACTTTATGTTTTTGTAACAACGATTTTAAATCAAAATCACGCAACTCATCAAATAAGAACTGTCTTGAAATTCAGATATAAGATGTTACAATGCGCAACGTATCTAAAGAATCCATGCAAATTCAGGTTTACTCAAACTTTTAGCACCTCCTAATCCAATTTCCGATACTCACAGCTCATAAGACAGAAATTCTCAACCGAACTATAGGCCCAATCCATCCAAGGATCTCAAATGGTCCCCTAACATAACGCGTTTCGAACTGTCTTTCTTTCCAAATGTACACACTCTCCAAGGATACCTTCAACACCCATATCTACAGCATTAATTCAAAAGTTTTCCCACCTACTATCAAGCTAACTTTTTCGACAATTTGGCTGCCTCAAGCCTTTCCTGTATTACCACTATCTTGTTGGTTGTTTCTTGTACCAAATTCGATCCATTCAACTCACTCTCTCCAGTTACAGCCCATAAAACGGTAACCTACATTCCTTTCCATACCATGCTTCAAATGAAGCACATCCATACTTGAATGATAATCCCCACCTTAGGGAAAAACTCATCTCACGAAAGTATATTCCAATACTCTAAAAATCTACCAGACTTTTCTAAGCATAACTCAGAACGGGAGACTTAGTCAGTCCATAGACTACAACCCAACTCGCAACGTACCACTATTTCATACTTGGTAACTTGACAACAATATCCTTAGTTATCCTTTCCCACTTCTACTCGGGTAACTCAGGTTGTAGCAACAATCCTAAAGATCCTTGATACTCGACTTCCTCTTCCGAATACGCTAAATACTTACTACCGCAACTAGCTATATCCTTCTTCATACTCAGCCATTGATTAGTTAACCTAAAACCACACAACATCGTATCCGCTCCAGGATGGATAGAATACTTTATCGTATACGCCTCTTCAATAGCCAAGGTCCTTACATCTCTCCAAATGGAGTCCAACCTTGTCAAACCAATATGAAAACCACTCTCCATCTCTTTTCACACTGTTTGTCAACCCACGCAGACATCTTATGTTGACGCGTTCCTTTTCCGTTTGACATCTTACCATATGCGCACAAGACATCCTTTTACAAAACCTAGATCGGATTCGGCGTACAACTATCTTGAACTCATTCTTAGCTTCACTCCTTCTTCCTACTCAACGGTACAACATCCTACATTTGCCTTTCCCAGATGGTACTTGGCCTCGAAATCAAACTCACTAAATAACATCCATCCATCATCTTTGCCTCATGTTCAATTCTTTCGATTGAAAGCGTGTTGGAGGACATTCAAGATCGTATAATTACTCTCCATGTCTTATTCACTAAATGCCATCTAGCATTATAAGGCAAAACTAGCCACGTAGTCCATGTAATCCCTTCATAAGAACCTTCACAGTTGACACGACGTACAAGCAATTACCTTCTCCCTTTTTCCAAGCATGCTTCCAAATCATTGCTTCTCACGTCATAATATACTACGAAATCGTATGTTCCTTCCGGCAAGGCCAAGATCAGCTCATTACACATTTGATTCCTTCCACATCTAGATAGCTTCCTCTTTTCTCCGCTTCCACATTGTTGGAAAACTTCACGTACATCTTTTCTTCCTTCAGTGACTCTATGATTATCTTCTCGTGCGACTCATACTCCTCCTTAGACTTCGGGTCGGTTTAAAATATCGTATGTATATATACGTTAACTAGCTTATGTAACATTTCTCATTTTTAGGTTAATTACAACTTTAATAAATTACATTATTTATTTTTAGAGTTTTACGCGTTCACTTTTAATTATTAACTTATAGTTAAATCGCGTAAACTAAAAATCAACGTTCAATGTAAACGGACATCAAACAAATTAAAGTTTACATCAAGCAAGTGTTATATGATTATTAGGAGTATACATTGGTGACATCACATACGAATTTTCTATCTCACTCTTCTCGAGATAATCTATGCACATTCCAAACTACCCACCTTTCTTCCTACCAAGCAATACAGACGCTTCCCACAACAAGTTACCATTCGAACCAACCCTTACCTTGCAACTCCTGCAATCATTCCACACCTCTTGCCTTTCTAAAGACGTCAAATGACACGAGCCTTCGCAAATCGGCGTCGCTCCTTGTACTAATTCCATACGAAATCCTATTCTACGACGAGGGGTAAAACCTACTAATTCCTTAGGAACACTTTAGAGGGCTCACATACTACAAAGATATCACATAATCTCAACTCATCTTCCTTGGTACTCCTACGAGACCTCATATCCTCTTTAGTTCGTTTTCTCCATGAACCTTAAGCACTCTCCAAATTACCAAGGCATTTTAACTACCTTCTCATGGCATACCATCTCAGCCTTATGTCTCAACAACCAATTCTCTCCTACGACTACATCAACACTCTCATAACTAAGAGGTACTAAATCAAAAGTAAAACGAGAACTCTCTAATTCTAACTTGGGATCGCGAATAATTCCATTCGCTTCACTACCATCAATCGCACCACCCAGAAGATACGTCCTAACACCAACTCTAGCACCACGCCATGAGGAAATTTCAAACTTCACATGCACCAATTGGTATGGACCCAAAAATTACACGATTCCAAAAAGAAAAAGAAAAAAAATCAACCGAATGTAAACGTCAACAAGAAGAACGAACCTCCGACCTAACAAACGCATCAACGATTGCTAGAAACACCCCCAACGAATAATACCACGTACCACGACCCATTTATTAAAAGATTAAGAACCTTTGTACCAAAACCGATTTTCACCCAAGGAAACTTTCCCTCATAACCTTATACCAATCATTTTTAAAACATAAATACCTTAGTTAATAATGCAAATAAATTTAAGTGTAAAGAAAAAATTTAAAAAAAATTTTCAAAAAACATATTTTAATTATGGTTTTCATGAACGAAATCAAAGATTATTTAGAAAAAAAAAATAGTTGCATTTATTAAATAATTTATTTTTGAAAGAAGGTTTTAACACTAAAACAATTTGGTATCAATCAACAACAAACTTATTTCAAATGAATTTATGAACTCACAACAAAAAAAACCATCAGGATAGCAAAATAGACTCCAAAATACCTTAAGAATATCCAATACCAAATATTACATTACATATAACGAACACGACCAGAACTCTTACTACCAAACAACCATAAGGACGCATCCATCCAACGATCGAAGAACCAGAACCAAAAGTATCGTCAACTTTAGACAAAGGAAAATAATCAAAACGCCAAACGGAGAACTTAGAACACCAGTTCTATGATAACACCCTAGAATACCAACACAAGCGTTAGATATCTCAACGAACAACGAGCTAATGAACCTTACTAAGAATCGCGACGACAAAACCAACAGGTAGCCGATGTATCCAACACGATAGAGAAAGGGAACCTTAACCATCTACGCAACCCAACCTAAATATAAACGCCTAATCGTTCAGAGAGGAATTTATCCACCACCACAACCATCCTCACAGGCATCTCACATCACATCTTGACACCTACTATCTACACAACATCCAGACTTACTCCTTACTATAATACAACAATGCAACAAAGAATCACACGCAATCAAGTCACAATCCATTAGTGTGTTTGCCTTTATATAAAGTTCATGACCATAAGAATAATTGCACCTTTTTTCACATGAGTACTTACTACCAAGACCACACATCTCAATGAATAACACACATCTACCACATAGCACTAATAATAATCCAAATACAAACTCAAAACAATAATCCATTGCAACGAACCTTAAAATCCCAATCGACCAAACGAAACAAGAAGTCACATCATGACCTAAAATATAAAAACAATCCTCGATTAAGCACCATCGAGTAAGAAAACGAAAACAACATATTTTGGGCTCGCTTGGGTTTGACTTTTCTCTCTCAAAAGTCATCCAACTCTGCGGGTCCAGTGAGGTAAACAATCTCCAACGATATCTCCTAGTGGTAGGGGAAGACATGACTAAAACAATAACAAAAGGGATCACCAAATATTAGATCCCCCATAATGAAAAAGTATATTTTCATATTATAAGTATAATTCAAAATAAAAGAAATTCAAAGCTTTTAGTCGCGAGAACATACGTAAATACGTAGCACAACAATTATCCCTAAAATGCAACTATATAAGGACCCCTTAAGCTATAGTCAAGCTCAACCACCTAGTTTCTCTAATATCCAAAAGCTCCTATTACCAATTTGTCACACCCCGCCAAGGCGGAAACACGAGGCATAAACAAGAGATGATATCCTCAAAACACTGTTGTCTATAGAGAGAATACTAAAATTGAAAACTAAAGTTCATCAAAGAACCAACAAAGAGTCATAACAATACCCAAAACCTAATGGTTCTTTTATGTTAATGAGATAGATCAAAGTCCAATAAAATGACATGGTCATAAACATAATCCAAACAATTCAGCATACGCAATCATATGCAAAACTAACGCAAAAATAAACCAACATCCTACCGGTTCTCTTCTAGTCAATTCGCTCTATCTTAACACCATTAAGCTCACCTAAAATGATGCTTTAAAATGTAAACATTCAACATAAAGTTGAGCGAGAATCATAGGTTTACGACATACAACAATATCCAAAATAAACTTTCAATTAGCTGCTGCAATTACCAAAACAATTCAGGACAACAATTAACAACAACGGGACGGAACGTGCCCACGATCCACAATCATACCAAAACAATGAGGTAGGCGTACCTCGCCGCTCCACTAATAGTCATAGAAAGGAATACAAATCCCAATTCCAGACTCTTGGTACCGAAGTCACAATATCACAAGGAGTTGATCACCTCCAAGGATCTTACCCACAAAGTAGGCGAAGTCACATCTCATAACACTGGGTAGGAACGTTACCCCCGCTCCAAATCTCACAACATAACAACATCAACAAGACAAGACAAGCAAAACAAAACAAGACAAGACAAGACAAGCATCATTCTCACCCCAAAATAACATGAGAAAAAGGGGCTATGAAACTCACCTTTGCTTAGCTTTCCAAAAGATTCCAACAAAAAGCTTCACAAACAACTAGCACAAATCTAAACAACAAAATAACTCGTGTTACACGCTACTAAGCCAAAAGCTTAATGCACATGTAACAATCATATGATGGATGTCTAAGGTGTTTAGTTACCCTCATGGGTCACCCCGACACCATGCCCGACATTAACCAATTCGTTTACACATTATTTCAAAGTCTTACAATTTACCCGAAAACGCAGAATTTTGACGCGACTTAACGTACTCAAAACCTCTACTTACTGACCTCCATAATTCATACCAAAAATCACCTATGTTCATTTATGAGTATATTAACTACCTTATGATTCCCAAGAGCCATTTACATGCACAAGTACTCCTAAGAAAATCAAACTTCAAAACAGTCCCAATTCGGATCTGATTGCACACTAAAAAGTATGACCCTAAAAACCATACTTAGACAACAAATCAGAGGCTAAAAATTTATGGAAGTTTAATAGACACATAGAAATTGACTTATGTAAAGGGGCTAATCCTAATTAGAATTTTAGGTAGGGGTTTTACTCCCCGAAATCAGACCCAAATCTGACCCATATTTACTGTTTTGACAACTTTTCTTGAAAACAATATTTGAATGACTTCTCGACCTCATAAACCTTCGAGGCCGGATGTTCTGAAAACTAGACTCTCTGAGCTACGTTATAGGCACTAAAAACTTGACAAAAACTATTACCATCATTGAGATAACAACCGAACAACACAGCCCTAAATTCTGCCCTAATCTAAATCATGTTTTAACGCGATCTAAACCCTAACGAATACACCCATATGATCTTAATTAAACCCTAATCATTGCAATATGATTAAACATAATTAATTTACAGATTTTATATAACCCTAATTCCATCATAATAATTATTACATGTTTTTAATGATAATTAACTCAAAGGATTATAATTTATACCTTAAATCTTCAAATCTTGAACACAAAAATCACCAATCTTGAAAAAAAATACTTTTCTTCTTTCTCTCCTCAATAAATTCGGCTGGAACAATGTAAATACAAGGGGAGAAGGGTTTTTGGTATTTATAAGGTTTACAAAAACGTTTAGGATAGATATCTTTTACCAATTTTACTTCGGTAGGAATTGTTTTCCTTTGCCTCTCTAATCCTTAAATCTGGCCAAAAATATAGAAAAAAAAAAAAAAATAAAACAAAAAAAAAAAAATTAAGAAAAAAAAAAAAAATTCCCTTATCTTTTTTTATTTAATATTAATTACATTAATTTATATTGCAATTACCATAAAGTTTTTAATAAAAACCTACTATTTCCGCATACCTTTTTGCGTAAACGCAATGTACTAGACTTTTAAAAATAAATAACTTTTCATTTTTATTAAACCTAACATTCCAAAATTAGAAATTTCATTTCTTCGTTATTCTAACTACTAGAACCTAATCTCATCCTAATATTACTAACATATAAATACGTATACGTATAATTACTTACACAATTAACGCGAAACTGCTTCAATCACCAAAATTATTTCCTTGTCACCAAAAGTGAACAAAATGAATTCCACAAAATCCAACATAAATCCAATCCCAATGAGACGGTCACGCTCAATGGTTTGATTATGCAATCTCACATATCCCACACACACAAATATAAATACGTATAAATATATATAACACATAACCCATACTTATAGAACAGATATTTAGGTCAACACTACGGTTTGACCAACCTGCTCAAGCCACAGTTGTCACACAGGTTCCATGTCATCTTCCATGTCACGTGACACATGTACCAAGTAGTGTTTGGGTTAGAGTGATAACTTTCCATGGCAATAATATATAACTAAGAGGCCAACCATTTTCTTATCTTCTTTTACCTATCTGTTTCTTCTTCCTCTACCATCGACAGACATACACACTATACAGATACACCTTCATAAACTCTATAACAAAGCAAAGACATTAACAACCGTAAGTTATTAGATGAAATTTTCCAACCTGCTCATAGATTCCTGTAAGTGAATAACTTTTTTCTCTGCTTCTTCCAACTTCTTGCGTCTTTCTTCACAAATCCAAAAAGAGGAACCAAAAAATTATATCTGATACATGAGGATGATAACAAATGAATAAGGAATGAAGCAAAATCATGAATAAAAAGGAAAGAATAAAATGGTACTGGTGATAAATGATAAAGATGAAATGAGAAAGAAATAAATAAAAAAATAAAAGAGGGTACATTTGTGCTATTGACTCTTGAGTACCAACACTTCCTCACTTAAATTTCTCACGTTTATTCCATAATAACTTCTAGTTGGAACCTAATCGACATGACCTACAAAGTAAAAGACTTGATATTTTCATGTTTACTTTAAATATTTGAGTTTAAGAATTTACTATCTTTTCAGGTTTTGAGAATATTGGAAGGTAACTTTCTAGTCGAAAAGCTTAATTATCATCAAGAACAATCCACCGCATTCTTTCTAAAATCAAATTTAGAAAGCGTAAAATCAAGCAAGGATATATTAATATCAAAGAAGCAAGTAAAAAATCATCATCAGAAGCTGATAGCCGTAACAAAATTAAGCTCTGTTGCACTCAAATTGGAGAATAGAAAAAAAAACCATATTCAAGCAAAAACACCTCTGTAAAAACATTAAGTAAACCTCGAATATCAAGAATACTTGCAAGTAGGGGTGTCAATAGGGTCGGGTTGACCCTATCCAAACCCGATTAGGCTTATCGGGTTGGGTTAAATCTGATTAAAAAATATTGTCGGGTTGTGTTAGGAATACGAAATTCCTAGAAAAGTCTCGGTCACTTCATAGATATCGGTAGATAGCTCGTCAAGTAATATTTGGAAACTTACATATGTAACTAGTCCAAGGTCCATGGAAAGCCCATGTAACCAAGGCCCATGTCCACCTTATGTAAGTATAAATACCCTCTCCACACATGGAGAGGGTGTTGGTTCTCTTTGTAATTTTCCCACATAGTTCAATCAACCATCCTATTTTTCCCTTTTCCTTTCTCTCTCTACTTTCTCTCTCTAGTTTATTTCTTTTGTGTGAAATGAGTTTTTTCAATTGGTATCAAGAGCCATGGCTACATACTCTTGGGTCGGGTTTATCTTTATGGTCCGTTTGGTCTTGTCACACATTCAGATTTGTCATTATTGTATTCGTGTCCGTTTGATTTATTAGGTTTCGTGATTTTTAAGCTTATTTTGTTGTTGTTCTTTTTTCTGTTAAAAAGTACACAAAATTGTTTTTTTTATGTTGTTATAAACAGCTTATAACCAACTTATTTTTTAAGCTTGTTTTGTGGTCCAAAGTTTGATCAAGAAAGTGTGTACATCTGGGTTTTCTTTGTTGTTTCGGTTGAAGTCAAAAGAAAGGTACAAGGACCACCAAACTAGTTCACTAGTTCATTCTTCATCAACCCGAACTAGTTCATCGAACTAGTTTATTCTTGTGTGAACCGAACGAGTATAAAGCTAGAAGGAACCGATCTAGTTATGTCTATATGGACCGAACGAGTCTAAGCATTTCTCAACCGAACCAGTCTAAAATCATGAGGCCCGAACGAGTCATACACTATGAGGACCGAACGAGTTAAAATTAGTGCAAACCGAACGAGTTAAACTCTTGTGGACCGAACGAGTTAAGATCAGTGAGAACCAAACAAATGTACAACCTTTGTGGGCCGAACGAGTAGATTGTTTTTTAACCGAACGAGTTGGTTCCTTTAGGAACCGAACTAGTTACATCACAGTGAGAACCGAACTAGTCCACTCAGTTGCAACCGATCCAACTCTAAACCCTTTGACTCGGGTATTAACCGAGTTGACTCAGGTCAACTCACTTGAGTCATATCTAAGACAAAAAGGAAAAAGGAGAAGTCAGACTCGATCAAACAAACTACAACATCAACAACAGATCCACAACAACACCCATCATCACAGCCTCGACACAATCTCAATCAAATCCAAGATCTAATCCTAGCCCATCGTCTCAGCCCCATCAACAAATCCACAAATTTATCCTATCCATTCATCTTACCTCATCAACAACTCCAACTCATCATACCTCAAAAACACAAAAAAAGGAAGAAGAAATTGAATTGATCTCAAATTCGTGTTTAGGGTAGTAAACCCAAAATCTTTTAAAGATTAATCACATCATCATCGATATGTGATGGTATAATACCATCTTTAATATACGAAAAGAAGGAATGATTTATAACACTTGGGTTATAATCATTTCTTTGTTTCGATTCTAATGACACATAACGAAAATCAATTACACCTTACCCGAGACCTTTATGATAAAGATCTTGAAGCCATAAGTTTCTTTGGTCTTTATTTCGTGACTGAGTAATGAAAGAAATCATGTTTGAGGTGTATAGGATTAAAGAAATGATTTTTTGTTAGACATGGTGGTTGTGTCATTTGTATTATCAAAGAAACTACTGAGATCATAGGTTTTAGTTTTTGAGATACAAGAGATTGGTTGTGGTGTCTTTAGAGTGATAAGGTGGAAAAAGTGGTTTGACTGTAAGAATAATAAGGGGGCGGACGACTATAAGAAAGTGATTAGGTTTAGGGTATTACTAGTTATATATATCCCATATTTAGGTTA
>BQNB010014317.1:0-53039 GCA_026074375.1 Tanacetum coccineum
TTTGTCTTTGATTACATGTTATATTTGATGAGAAGAAGCTTAGAAGTTCTTAGGAAGTTTCATTGGATGATTCTTGAAGGACGACTTAACCAGTTATCACATGTTTCTTCTCCATTATTGAGCAAACGAGGGAGTACTAGTTTCTTTTACTTGTTTTCTTTTCCCTTTATTTGTTCATATGGGTACTTCTATAGAACATTGGGGACAATTTTCAACTTAAGTGTAGGTGGGAAATAAGCCTTAGAAACTATTCCTTTAATTGACATTTGCTTGTTCCTTAAAATAATGGGTAATATATCGAAACATAGCGTAAAAGGTAATTTTAACCAAAATTTTAAATTTTTTATGACACATACCGACAAAAACTGAGTATTAATAGTATCTCATGGGTAGGGATGTATATGACTAGAACAAAATCCCTCAAAATTCCACCCAAAAATGTAAGGTTCACCTTTAGATCTATAGGAATTCGGGTATCCATTTTTGATACCCATGATAGTTTATATCTTTAGCTTTCTTGAGTTAAGGTTCGAATGCAGTCATATGTGTCTATTCCGTCATTACGGATGTGTACGTATGGTCTTTGTCGCCTTTTCTGGAGCATTGGTATCGGTATTAAATTATATGCGTGTACCGGTAGTATATTAAATTCTAGAACTTGTTTTTGTGATGCATCCCGAGACCGCATAGTAAGTATTAGGATTTGCTAGATAAGTGGCACTAGGATTAACCCATGTCTTAAACCTGTAATTGTTATGATGGTCACACCGACTATATAACTATCCTACACCTTTTCCATGGACTCATTTTTAGTGCAGGATTCCCCTAGTACAACCCTCCGAGCCTATCCTTTTCACAGTTCTCGTAATTTTTTGGTTAGAGACTATTAATGAAGAGCATTGTCAAACCTTAAACCAATCGTTACACCCAAATCGCCTTAACCTACCTTGTATGTACTCGTTTTTAGTACATTATTATTTTAACCCAAGTTAATTATTTGAGTACATGATTGCTAAGTCCTTATCCTTGTAAATACTGTTTTGGGATGATTGGGATTCATGGTAGTATTCATCTTATGAAGAATTAGTTAGAAGACTCTTGTATCTTTTCATGGTTGTTATTATTTTACACTTTTACTTTCTCTCTCCACTCTCTCTCTACAATATGGCTATCTTGTGGTTTAAGTCTCTCCGACCACCGGATCATAGATTTTTTAGTTCTTTCAATTGGTATCAAGATCCTTGGTTTCATTCTTGGGTCGGATCGGTTTAATTTTTATGGTCTAGTTGGTGGTCTCAAATCTATCACTTTTGTATTGTGTTGTTGCCTGTATTTCAACTTATTAAAGCTTATTTTTAAGCTTTATATGTCTTGGTTTATGGTGGGTAAACTGCTTGTGCTTATTTCGTCCTTAAGCTTAATGTTCTTGGCTTATTTCGAGCTCATTTTGTCCTTGTTTGTGCTTATCAGTTTGAAGCTTATTTTGGTCTTTAAATCTGCTCATTTTCAAGCTTATTATAGGTAGTTTATGCTTGTTTACTGGTCTGAACAAGATAAAAGGAGACATAGATCCAAATTTTTTGCCTCAAAGGACAAATTTTGTTTTTTTTTTGCAAAAAGATAAAAAAATGTGGTACCGCGATTTATACCACCAAGATTCGGCGATTTATACCGAGACCTAAAGGCGACGATTTATACATCCGCCAAAGGCGGCGATTTATACATCTGCCTTATAGGGCGATTTATACCAGTGACTAGGGCGATTTATAAACCCTGTACATAGGAACCGAGAGTAAACTCGGTATTTACCAGAGTTGACTGGGGTCGACGGTCGGCGGTTCGACTCAAATAAGGTCAGATGCGATTCTTTTGGTCCGAAGAAAAACAAAGAAATGTAGAAGAAATAAGAAGTGACACGACTCTAATACAAACTATAACAACCTCAACAGCTTCACAATAATTACAACAAACCATCACAATCATCAACCAACATCCACAACAATAAATCCATCAATTAATCCTAAAACCCTCATCACACAACAAATCCAAATCTACTAATCCTAATCCCATCTCTCTACATCAAACTACAACACTCGAATCATGACTCAAAACAAATCATAACAAGATCTCTGTTTCTTGTTCTTTTGTGTTGTTTAATAACCTTCATTACCAAACAAGATCAAACACGAACAAGAAATTCATCTTGATCTTTAAGAAGAATCTTTCTCTTGAATTTTCGAGTTAAAGAAGGATTTTTAACAAATGGGTTATCGCAAAATTACTTTTTTTGATTTGAAATGAACGAAAACAACAATCAAATATACCCACCCGAGACCTATTTAAGATCTTGAAGCCGTTGCTAGTTGGTGCTCGGTCAAAAGGAACTGAATAAAGAAAGGGTTTGTTTGATTCGTCTCTCGTGAGTTGATTAATAACAAAGTCTGTGTTTGTGATTCATTTTTCTTGAAGAAAGATGAAAATTTAGATTATTGAAGAGATTTGTTTTGTGGTTGTTGATTATTTTTGGAAGAGAGAAGTGGATCGGGGTGGATGAAAAGTATGTTTGTGATTAGGGTTGTTATGACCTAACAATTAGGGATTAAGTAATATATATATCCCTAAATTTCTGTTGGGCTGGTGGGTTTATGGCATCCGGGTCATTAACGAAAGTGGGCTGAACACTATCTTTGTAAAATGTTGGGTCGCTTTTTTTAATACAATTGTGGGCTGCTAAATAGTATTCGTTAGAGTTGGGCTAGGTCACAATTAATTAGGCCAGTTTTTTTATGATGGGCTACTGAGAATAAAAGTTGGGCTGGAGTTAGGTCAACAATCGAAAATTGGACCAGTATTATAAGTGTAACCGTTTCTTATTACAAATAAATTGGTTATTATGATCACTTGGGATGATTATTGCTATATTTAGTTTTTAATGGTTACATTGGAGCTTGTTTATTGTAGTCCTATCTTCTTAACCAAAAGTTTATACAAGTTGGTGCATAAATTGATTAGCTTGGACTAAATATTTGAGATTAAATGGTTATCAGTTGTATTCGAGGTTCAAAATGAAGCAAAGTGACAATGTGATAAAGAACGGGAATCATCTGTTTTTTTTTAAAGAATCTTGGAACTAAATTTGTTAAGGCCTAGAATTGGAAATTGATTTTTTAAGTTGAATACGGGAGTTAAGTAGGTTATCACTTATGTGAGACGACCAGTGGCATTTTTCTCGAAGGCGTGTTATTATTTTATCTTGAAGTCGGGGTTAGTTGGATGCATGACTTTCAATGATAACTTGCTCGGGCTTAAGATTTTGGATGAAGACTTGGGTTATCTAGTTACCAGCAGTCGGGGTGGTTGGTTGATGACCTGGATAACTATCACTTAAAGGAGATACGTTGTAGTTCTCAGTGTCATACGCAGAAGACGTTGGGATAATGCAAAGGTGATGTATGTCTCATAATTTGATTGGTAGTATTGAGTTTCTCTACACTATTTCCTTCCAAACATTAGTGCAAGCTTAAAGTCACTAGAAAAAGTACGGGAAATTCTACTCAGTTTACAACCCACAACCATCACCTTTTGTATATCGAGTTTTACTCTATCAAGTGGTAAAAAATATGGTATGGTTGTTGTATCTAGTTTAAGGTAGTTTACGTTTCTTAACCAAAGGTTTTTATCAATATTGGTGTATTAATTGGTGAACGTGAAACTAAATTTCTAAGAATAATAGGTTTTTTTATTAGATTTATAGGTTTACTCCATAGTGGTCACTTCAAATAGCCTACAAAACGGTTGGTAAAAAGATAGTCAGAGAGAGTTTATGAGTAGAGATTTGATCAGCAGTTGATTCTCACGGGATAGATTTGAGCTAATTTATTCTTCACACAAGTATTCAAGTATATGTGCGTACAAGGTTTTGCTGATTCTGAGGTATCGAAACCAGCAAGGGGGGAGGAGGAGATACACCCAAGAGTCTTTTCCTTTCTTGTTCTTGAAAGCTTAAAAAAGTCATCTTTCTTAAAAATCTTTTTGTTAGGCCATGCCGGGAGGACAAATGTCATAACCGCAGAGAAAATCAGAGCTTTAACTTATGGCGTGCATTTCTTCAACCACATGGGGGAAGAGATATCTTGTGAAAGTTAGTATGCATTATTTGAATTTCCAGGGGGAAGAGTTATGAGAAAAATTATTCAAGCGTGAGAAGATGTGTTACTGATCCAGTTAATGTCTCCCCAAACGGTTAATCACTAAGCTTATTCGTAAAGAAGCAGTAATATTTGATGTGGTATCCTACTATTCGGTTGTGCGCTTTTTATTCTATGCTTGTAAGAAAGCTTTGAAATTTCTTAAGAGAGGATTGCTAGTTGGGGGGAAGCTTTGAAAGCTTCTAAATCAAGAATATGCGGCATAAATTAGGGGGAAGCTAATTCAGAAGCTTCTCCTCAACCAGTAGTGTTTGTGTTAATGAGTTAATGCCTAATTAACAGTATTCCTCTTACAGGCAGACAAAGTGTTTCATATTGGAGTGCAGGACTCTCGCCTTGAAGTCAAAGACCACATAAGACATTATCAGGATTGGAAGCTTCATGAAAGTTCTTGTTCTTAATCATTATGTACTTGCTAGGAAAATAATGTAAGTAATTTTGTATATCGTCCAATGGGGGAAGATTGTTAGGATTTCATTTATGTGACAACATTTTTCGGAATTACATAGTTTATTTTTCATAGTCGAATTAGATAGGGACTAGAATAGGTAATGTTGTATAGTTAAATAACGTATGGACAATAAATACCCCTTCATGGCTTCCATGGAGGGGTTGAGACTTTTGTATCCTTTTCATATTCTATTATTTTACACTTTTACTTTCTCTCTTTACTCTCTCTACAATATGGCTATCTTGTGGTTTGAGTCTCCTCGACCACTGGATCATAGGTTCTTTAGTTCTTTCCCCATAGCCTACCTTGTATGTACTCGCATTTAGTACATTATTGTTTTAACCCAAGTTAATTATTTGAGTACATGGTTGCTAAGTCCTTATCCTTGTAAATACAGTTTTGGGACGATTAGGATTCATGGTATTGTTTATTTCGCGGAAGAATAGGGAAGAAAAATTAAGTCAATCCCATATGTTTGGTCAAAGGTTCTCTATGTCATGTTGATCCACCTCAAATCGGGTCATTAGTTAGATTGTAATTATGAGTTCTAAAACTCAAGTGTAGGGGTGCATTTATAAGCCCCAAGTGATGTATTATGTTCGAAAAGAAATAGAAAAGAAAAAAGAAAAGAGATTGATGTAGAGTTGTGTAGAGTTTGTATATCTTTGTTACGAGGTTTTGGACTTTTGCAAACCAAATCAGCGTGTATTCTCTATAAATAAGTTAGCTAACCCTTTCACCCACAATTTACCACAAAAATCAACCCCAATTCTTTTCCATTTGTTTTCTGTTTCCATTTATATTTTTCCCTACACATTACACCCCCACAAACCCTGTAAAAGACTTCTTTGTAGTAATGGTTAGTAACTTGCGCCTAGCGGTGGTGGAGGTTTTGATCGTTTACAAAGCCTATGGTAATTTATATGCATGACAGGTAATGAGTGTTAATTTTCCATTTTCCATAATTGTTATAATTTATTATACTCCTAAGAGAAAGAGAGAATCAAAACAATTATGTGAGTGATAGTTTATACTTTCCGTGCTGTTAATTTGAGTCTAGGAGGTTGTGTTGTAAACTGCTTTTAAGAATAGGTTAAATGCCTCCCAAATTTCTGTATTGTCCAAGTAGAATGCATCAGTTGCTTGAGGGACAAGCAAATCTCATGTGTAAGGGTATTTGATGTAGGTGTCATATTATACATCTTTTTCGGGATTATTTAACCCACTAATTTAAGCAAAATATGCTCAATTATGTGCTTAATCGTTTGTTTCATGTTTTTTAGCACTGGGATGACTTTTGGAGGATACACTCGGACTTGGGCCTATTCTTGAGAAGAAAACGGAAAGGACTACGTCTTACACAATATCCTTTGAAGAAAACGTGCATACAGGAGCGTGGGGACGGAATAGCGTTTGCTAAGCGGACGGGCTGTCAAGCAAGATTTTCATATCGACGGCGTCACAAATTTGTCGACGATGTCAGAACGTAGCCGACTTAAAGTGGACCTAGAATCTTCTACGTGGCAACGGCGTCAGGGCTTCAAGTTTGGCATCTTTTTAGAGACGAACCCTAACTTTTATATTCGAGTTTGGCATCTTTTTAGGCCGTCTTTAGGGCCTCAAAAACACCTATTGTTAAAGTCTTTATTTCTATGTTTTAATCACGTATGTTCAATTATCCCTTTAATCTTTCAATATGTCTATGTACTGTTTGATTGATTTGTCTTCTTTACCTTCTTATAACATGCTAGGCTAGATCCATTAGTATTTACTTATGATTGCATGAAACTTAGATTGTAGATCCTTTTAATGTTGCTTCTTATGATGGATGTGCGCGTTAGGCTTTGGAAAACTAGCCAATGATATTTAAATTTGGCTTAAAACGTCTAGGAATAACGCGAGGTGTGAAGAAGGATACCCATCGGTAACGTCTTCTTAACTATTTACCCTATATTATGTTGATCACTCTTAAGATATTGCAAATGCATTTAATATACTCTTAGGGGCTTTATAATATTCTTCATACTACCTTACTTGTGTGTTGCCTTAATGGAATATTACGTAGACGGCGGGTTCGTGTAATTCGGTTATGACTTAGAGAAATACTTACACAAATCATCACAAGTGTGACAAAGCAACAGGATCAGGAGAAGCAATCTGAGGAGTAATGCATGATTAAGTAAATACATTCGTTTATCATATAGTTATCACCAAAATAGTTTAGATTTATTTTATTATTATTAGTATAATTAGATAAAACAAACCAACCTCTCAAACCATGATTTTACCTGCTTTCTATAAAATAAAAATACAAAAAGGATATTCTCTCAACCCCGTAGACTTTTGTTAGATCTTGTTCGAGCCTTCCCAACCTATTCTCTTAGAGAACGATAACAACCTTTGAGTCTTACCTTACTACACTACAACGATTAGGTGCTCTGCCTAGGGAGTTGTAAAACTTCTTGTTGAAGTCCTACGACGACCGCACATTAAGCACAAATCTAGAATAGATAGGAATTTAAACATATAAATTAATGATTACCCGTAACAAGATTAATGATTGTTGAATGGATAAATGGTTGGCTTTGAACAAATTAAGGTTTGCATGCACAGGTCGCCATTGGAGGGAGAGTTTTTTTTTCCTTTACTTTTGTGTAGCAAATTACAATATACAAATCATAAGTGGCAAAACCAAACTATCAAATACCTTTTATTAACGATAAAAAAAATTGACATCCGCACCTAAGATCCAATTTCTTGACTTCAAATTTATGAAATTAGACTATCACAATGACATTCCATCCTATACAAAAGTTGAGCACGCCACTTAGCACTTACCTTATAACACCTGAGTAACTACATCACTCTACATAGTTTTA
The DNA here is from genome assembly GCA_026074375.1 of Tanacetum coccineum. NCBI lineage: Eukaryota > Viridiplantae > Streptophyta > Magnoliopsida > Asterales > Asteraceae > Tanacetum > Tanacetum coccineum. The sequence continues at coordinate 7,539 of BQNB010014317.1, forward strand.
TAAAAATATGTCCGTTCCGTGTGTCCCAGTTTACCAAAAAAAAAACTCACCCACCTCAATTTTACACTAAAAAAAAAAAAATAAAGAGAAAGCCCTATAAACATTGGTTATTCCCTCAGAGTGTAGGGTTGTGGAAGGATGTAATTTTCGGGAAAAGATTCACGTGCGGGAAATAGTCTTCCAACCCACCTCACTTGAAGGAATAACATAAAACCAAGGCTGTCAAGGATCGCGATCACACCTAGGATCATTTTTCTTTGGCAAAATCGAAGTCGTAAGATCCGGATTCAATATCGTATAGATCCGGAACAATTTGTCATGTTTTGTAAACAAAGGATAAACGAGTCAAACTGTTCTCATTTCTACCCAACATCAAAGATAAGTTCATATAATCTCTTCTTGAAAATGTCAAAGATCAAATTTGAAACACCAAAGTAAAAGCAAAACACAAAAAGTCAAGTTTTAATCGTCACATTAACGATTTAGAAAATAAAACGTCAATGGTTGACTTATTGTTATTCATTAAAGCTCGTTTGTTTTTTTTTTGAATTAGCAAGTGAGATGGACTCAAAGATAGAATAATCGTGGAAATAAATATAGGACATATGTGAACTCGGATCATGGGACGATATTACGAATTTACTTGCGATTCCACGATCTTACATACAATCTTACCCTAAATGCAATCTTATGCCGATCTTACCCGATCTTAGCTAGTAAATAGGTAAGATAGTTTTTTTTCACGACTCGTAAGAGTTTACTCGTGATCTTGAATATACAATTGCATATTAAAAACCATTTCTTGGTTCAGGTCCTACACTACGGCATCATTTTGGACAAGATAAGATCATGACTTTTTGAAGAGAGAAACATCGAGATGTTTTACTTATTATTTTATTTTGTTTTGAGTGGGTATTGGTATTGTAGAGGAGATTTGTATAATGAATTAAAAAATAGAAATAAAGATTATAGATATTGAGATTTGCTGCAATAGTTAAAAGAAAGTTAAAGAAAAAATAAATGAGTGTTTTTTAATCATGTGAAGCTGATGTGTTTATGGAAGACTTTTCCAAACTATCCTAAACACACCCAATGAAATAACCTTATTATATGGCCTACGTTATCTATATCCATCTTTACTATTATATAAAGATTTACAATTTGAGTCTCATAAAAATTAAGATAAGAGTTGCTACTCTTGACCATACATTTATTTTAGTATACTCACATCATAGAAGTGGACATGGTGTCACTTCTTATTATAATATCACTTGTTATTTTCAATTTGACATATCTTTTTATCTATTTATTTTTTTTATGATTTAATTTTCATCTATTTCTAAATTCCGTGATCTTTAATTCACATCCATTTGATATTTTTTTATAATATTTAGAATTTTCATATTTTTAGTGGGTTTATTTTAAATTTTTTAACAACTTTAACTTTAATTTGAATACAAGAACTTGATTCGTAGAAGATATATATTTTTGGAGACAATGTTTGATGGGAAAGAGAGAGTTGTGGGGGGGGGGGGGGGGGGGGGGGGGGGGGGGGGGGGGGGGGGGGGGGGGGGGGGGGGGGGGGGGGGGGGGGGGAGTCTTTTTTTCAAGCGGAATGTTGTTAATATGATGTTGCGGGAAGATACGGAAACACAAACAAAACGTTTTCTCTAAGAGGGTAGGGGAATTGCGAAGCGAGTTGGGTTTGCATTTTTTATCGACGACGTTATGAGCAAGGGATAATATAGTAATATTATATAAAGCATTTTCAATGTGCGGTCCTCCATCAAAAATTAAAGATAAGGTGGTGCAATCTTGACCTATCCATCTTATTTTTAAGATAATCACATATAGAGCTACATGTATCATTCCTGAATTAAAAATCACTTTTATTTTCAATTTGAAATATCTTTTTATCTATTTATTTTTTTATGATTTAGTTTCACCGTATTTTCTAAAATTTCGTGATCTTTAATTCAACATCCATTTTGATATATTTTTATAAATTTTTAGCTTATCACATTTTTAGTGGGTTTATTTTAAAAATTTTAACAACTTTAACTTTAATTTGAATCCAAACTTGATTCGTAAAAGATATATACTTTTGGAGATAATGTTTGATGGGTAAGAGAGTGTGTAAGTCTTTATACAAGCAAAAATGATGTTAATATGATGTTGCGGGAAAGCTACGGAAACCCAAACAAACGAATTCTCTAAGCGGGTAGGGAATTGCGGAGCGAGTTGGGTTAGCAATTTTTATCGCCGCCGCTATGCGCGGGTATCCAACTAGTGCTTTATAATAAGTGATATGGTGAGTTTAAATCTTCGTATATGGTAATTATGAGAGGAATGATCACTTGAACAAAAATGTTGGATTTGTTCAAGTATCACAAATATGTGATAGAGTGCTTAATCGATCATTGCAACTTAAGATGTTATCGAGAAAACCACTCAAAGACATATATCGATACTAAGATATTTGTTTAAAAATGTACATTGTTAGTGCTATGTAACAATGCCATCAAAAAAATATTTCGTCAAAAATACGCTATAACGCTACAAATAAAGTTTCTCAAAAGTAATATTTGCATTTGAATTTTTTTCGAAAACTATAGGAGGGAGGACACATTTTAACTCACTCTCGGACAAAATGAATGCACCATCATCTAGTTTTCTTTAAAATAAATGCACTATCATCATCACTCATCCTCGCAAACAAGTTTTCTTTAAAATTTATATATGTCGTCGCTATATGCACGTACTCGTAAAATACAATCTCGCACACGATCGACGCTAAAGAAAAAATAATGCGACCAAGACATTAGGAATTTTAGTTTCGAAAAGGACTCCCTAACGCTACAAATACAAATTCTCGAAAAATTATTCATCGTCGAAATTTGCTTGAATGTCGCCACATTGGTCGTGTAAAACAACACACATAAGAAAGACACACACAAACATCCGTTGTCTTTAAACGATCCTTGAACCACCAACAAATAAATAAAAAATGCGCGCACAAGTGACTATAACTTAGAACCATGCCATCAAAACAACCACTTTTCCAAAAAGATTAGTTAACGCCACGAATGTAGTTTATCAAAAGGGAATTAGTTGCCGCTACTGCAATTTTAAATGACGCAATTAAAAAACCCATGCAACCACACAATTAAAAATACATTGGAACAATGCAACCATGTCGTCAATAAATTATCCGTCGTCGAAAAAAAGTATTCGACTATTATTATTATGAATTTAGATAACTATTGCAACTTAAAACGACGCTGTCCGGAAAAAAATGTAATCACGCAATTAGAAAAACATTGCAAAAATGCAACCATGCCGTCAAAAAATTATTCGCCATCAAAAAATATTAGCGGCAGCTAGGCGCGGGTACTCGGCTAGTACATATATATACATATATACATATATATATATATATATGTATTACAAAACCTAATAAATAACACTTGGGCCTTAGCCCATAGAAAAACTCACTCGGGCCTTTAGGCCATTAAAACTACGAACAGTTTGAGCGGGAGGACACCGAACGCTTAAACTGGTACAAAATTCTTCAAATAAAGCCGAAGGCAAGTTAGTGAAAATATCCGCATACTGATAACGTGATGGAACATGAAGAACTCGAACCTGACCAGCAGCAACCAAATCTCGAACAAAATGAATATCAATCTCTATATGTTTCGTGCGTTGATGCTGAACCGGATTAGAAGACAAATAAACGGCACTGACATTATCATAGTAAATAAGCGTAGCGGAAGACAAAGGGGTATGCAACTCACGTAGAAGATTCCTCAACCAACAAGTCTCAGCAATAGCATTGGCAACACCATGATACTCTGCCTCTGCACTAGAACGAGAAATCGTCGATTGGCGCTTAGAGGACCAAGAAAGTAAGTTATTGCCAAGAAATACACAGTAACTAGAAGTCGATCTCCGAGTAGCAGGGATTAATGTTTTATGTGTTTATTAATCTCATGGGACGATACATATATAGAGTACAAAACCTAATAAATAACACTCGAGCCTTAGCCCATACAAATACTCACTCGGACCTTTAGGCCATAATAAAACTATGACTACTAGTTACCAATAGTACTTCTTAAATAGTACTAATAAAGTTGACAAGTTGCAATTATGGATGTAAGATAAAAATAAAATAAAACGACAAGGGTTGTTCTGTGATTTTTGGTGGCCTTTGGAAAATAACAATAAAAAGGTCTTATTACACTTGTAAATTAAAAAGAAATCGCATATATATTTGAATTATATGACTAATATATGTTTAATATTATATGTATTTATATGGAAAACTAATAATAATATGCCATTTTTATGTGTGACGGCGCATATTACACACCCCAACGAGACCTCTTTGAAAATGATTATCCTCTATATATTTGGTTGTAGATTGTGTCGTGCCTTTCATTTTAATGAAACTCGTTCATACGATACTACGATAGGCTGTTTAATAAGCACCAAGCACACTATTGCCCCCATGTATTCATTATCAAGCTGTACCTAGAGTTAATTGCATAAATGGTCCATGTGGTCTGTCGGGTTTAACGAAAATAATCTCTAAACTTTTTTTTCCCGAATCTTCTCTCTGTGGTTTTGACCTGTATCGAGTTTGGTCCCTTGACCAATAATTCTGTTAATTGACTATTAGCTTGAAGGGTATTATGGTCTTTTCACGTATCTTTCTCACTAGTAAAAAATAAAACCCCCAAAAAAACATTAAAACCATAACTCTAATCTCTCCCACTCTATTTCTTCTTCATATCTTTCCCAGATCTGAGAAAACACTTCCCAAACACAAACAAACACATACTCCTTTTTTTTTTTATGAAAGCTGGTGTCGGTCTAATATTAAAGTATTTATATATTGGGATAAAATCCGTTTGATAATACAAATCGGTTTCTTTGGTTTTTTTCTAGCTAGACATCATACCACTGCACCACCACCGCTGCACAGTCGTTCTACAGTATACACCCCGATGGTGGTTAGGATTATGGTCGTGGGTTAGAGTCAGATTTTGATGGTTTCTTGGTTTGAGATCAATGGTGGTGGTTTAGAGTCAGATCTGATGGTGGTTAGGATTATGGTGGTGGGTTAAATTGTTGTATTGAAATATTGGTAGTCGATGGTGCCGTGGTGGTGGTTTTTTGAGATGGAAGATGATAAAGAATGGTGGGTTTGAATTATAAGAGAAGTGTGAGTTGGTCCACTCAAGGTTCGTCAAGGCCCTGCTCGCACTTTGGTTTTCAGCGAGCTTTTAGTGTAATTTGGGGTTAGCTATAGATGTAGTTTTCTGAATATGATGAAGTTTGTATGTTCGGTTTCAAATTTTTTCAAGTTTTCACATTAGTATTGTTGTTTTTTATGGTGAAGTTTTGAGACCAAAGTTGGATTATTTGGTTTCAAGCCTTGGTTCAAATGTTCAAATGTTTTCAATGTGCAAGTTCAAGCAACTTCAAGCGGGTCACAGCTCTCACGTTTCAAGTGGTTCTCATTCAAAGTTCATCCAAGTTTAGTGTTTCATTTTCATAGCCTCATGTCATAGGATTATGAAAACTTAAAAAAACCTCTCTCTCTCCAAAACAAAAAAAAAAGCCTCATGTCATAGGATTTCAAGGGTGTTACGTATTGTTGTATTCACGGCAAGATATCTTGCCTTCAATAGTGTTTAAAGATTGAAGATAAAGAATGGTGGGTTTTGAGATGGAAGATGATAAAGATTTTATTATTATTATTTATTATTTTTTAATAAAATTAAATGTTATTATTATTAATATAAACTTTTTTATTTATTATTATTATTACTATTATAAACTTTTATTATTATTATTATTATTAAGAATAATAATAAAAATAAATAAAAGTAATAGTTTGAGGGTAATTTTTTCATTTCACGTCTTTAAACTTGCATTTAAAAGTCAAACAAACGGAATAATTGGTCAAGGGACCAAACTCGATAGGAGTCGAAACCACAGAGAGAGGATCTGGGGAAAAAAAAAATTAGAGACCATTTTCGTTAAACCCGACAGACCACATGGACGATTTATGCAATTAACTCTTGTACCTATAAGCATCCCAACCAATTTTATGCAACTTGCTTATACAATTCTGAAAGAAAAAAACGAGAAATAGTAACCTAAGTTTAAAAATTATTATGTTCAACTCATTCTAACATAAAATTTTGCAAAACAGTACATTATTAAAAATTTGAATGGTTTTTTATAAACAAAACAAACTTAGAGTAATTAAATTAAAACAAACCTCAAACTTGATTATTGTTTAACGATTTTACCTACTAAGGTTATTCATTATGATAAATCTATAGAAAGCTTTATACATTTAAACTCCATCAATTTATAAGCTTTTTTAAATTTTAAACCAATTTTCACTATCGATAAACCTATTCGTAAACATTTTGATATCATAAAACACATTTAATACTTTCAAATACTTAAACTTTGGATCTTTCAAAATACTAAACTTATTAATGTCATATAGGCTTGAAATATTCATCCACTATGATGAATGAAGAGAGTAAAAATTCTCTCTTCGTCCTTATCTTCGCCCCTCAAAAACCTAAGAACATTAGGTGTAGTCACCCAAGCCAAAGCTAAAAAGTGATGTCACGTCATGCCACATCACCATTTTCCCTTTCGCTTCTCTATCACTCACACACCTAAAAACACCCTCTCTAGCCGCTCAAGCTAAAACCTCACTTTTGGGACTCACCATATTCAATTAAAACACAAACTCTGTTGGTGCAACATTGACTAAGATATCCTTTATGTTTTAATGATGACAAATAAACGTTCGCAACACTTAAAATAACAAACGATAGCCAAAATCCGGTAAACCGAATCAGGAGCTCTGGCGCGTTGATCGCCCGTCAGCACGTGGCCAGCGCGCCACTCCCGGTATCCGTTTTTACAGATTTTGTAATGACGGCTTTCCTCTTACCCGACACATGTGGAAACTTCAATAAAGGTATGTACATGATATTTGAGTATTTGAGAACACTTCAAATGAGGTTTAGACTTATAGAGGAGCAAAAACAAATCCCCAGGTTTTTAACAAAACACCAACACAATTATTTTATCAAACGCATCTAGCTAAAGCCGAAACTTCTTTTCTAAACGTAGTATGAATATTCTTTCAACATACTATCAAACGAAAGTATTCATTTGACCATATTCTGGATTTACGTTGTTCCTAATCACGTAACGGGTTTTACTCCCTTATTAGTCAAACTAAGTCAAATGTCACTTTGCGTAAACGCGTCCTTTCCCGCTATGAGATATGCTTTACTTGAGATGCAAAGCACTTAACTTGTTTGCATCAAGATGATTAGTAATCAAATCCATTGTTGATAATCATGGATTAAAGTCTAAATGACTATTTGAGTTTGTGGCAATTGAAGATTAATCTTACTTTGAACCTTTTGACCTTTTTCAATATAAATGTTTCACAAACTCCTACATGTATTCCTCACACATCACCTACACCATACACTTCTCGAAACATTCTCCTGATCATTTGTTAAACCCTTCTTCCTACAACAAATGATTATTCACACCTTCTCTTATCGCTATAAAACATTTCTTCCCTGAACTCATTTCTTTAATCATCCTGCCTGATAACGCTCCAAATATACAATATTTTATACCTCGTATATTACAACTAATTTTATTTTTAACGTTAACGCATGAAATATTGCAAAGTTTGCTTGTTTGTCGTGTAATATTCATAACAGGACGAGGAGTGAAAAAAAGGACTAACGATGCAAAGAAATCCCGTTAAATACACTAACGGTCGTTATATGAAGGATATAGAAGAAAAATTAAAGAAGAGTTAATGATTAAAGCTAAAGTGCGGCGCACAATTTACTTTGTGCGGCGTACTTCAAGTCATATTAAAAGCTATTCATTTAATCACCAAGTGCGGCACACAATTTCTTAAGTGCGGCGCACTTTCCTGTCAGTTACTCAAAAATCATAAATGATTGCAATGATTATGCAACTCTTCACTCCCCTTAATTCAACAACTGATAACCCATCCTCAGCTATAGATAGGACATGAATTTTGGAGCAAAATAATCCCATTCTTATCTTTCAATCATCAATTACAAGTTCTAGTAGTTTTAGTAGTTCTAAGGAGGTTTTGAAGGTTAACCAGCACTTTCATCACTTTTCGGTTAAAGAAGGAAGTGAAATTCCAGGAAGTTGGAGTTGCTAGTGTTACTATAGTCAATTGTTGCTTTAGTCTTGAAGGCATTGTAAGATTTAGAACCCCTACTATTGAAATTTGGTAAAAACATGTTTCTATCCTTTAATAATATGAATGTTGGATTCATCATGATTGTTTTATGTGTTGTTATTATGAATGTTGAGTAGATAAACATGTTTGTTTAGGTTCTACATGATTATTATGGATCAAACTTGACTTTGAATGAACTTTTGATACGAATAATATAAGTTTGATGCTTTTGAACTTGAATTCTTTGATCTTCGTTTGATCACCACTTATCCCGGATATAGGTCGAAAGACTCCGGTTAAGTGATTGATTTCCAAGTTGTTTGTCTATGGCAACTAGAGCTTAGCCTTGTGAGGATTGGCTAAGTAAACGAACATTAACCCAAGTACAAAAGGATTTAACGCTATACCACATGTCTAACGAACTTGGTTTAGCAAATTTATATTACTCAATATTAAACACAAATCACACTTAAAGCATTTTCATAATAAAAGATAAAGGCCGAAAGGGTTTTTCATTATGAACAATAGATAATCTTTCTAAGTAACTACACATTCTTAAATCGATTATAATTTCATTTGTGAGTCATTCATCTACTCAAGCTTATCCATAATGTTTCTTGTTCCTTAACCAAACATGTCCTTTGATATCTTGAATCAAATCGCTATCTTTAGATCCGTGACAGTCTATAAGATAATTACCTTTTCGTAAAATTATTGACTTTTTCTTAGAATACCCAATCCCATGGAACGACCTGGTCTTACCTAAAAAGATTATACTACATACGTGGGTTATACTTTTACCCGCGTGTTTCCCTATAATGAAATTAGTATTTTCAGTCATTATAAATTTAAAGCTTTTGAAACACATCAAAGTTTTTGGCGCCGTTGCCGGGGATTAATTTTATTCTTGAATTAGTCATTATAATTTTACAATCCAAAAATTTTCAAACTCGTCGTACAGTTTTCTGGCAAACTGACCAAATTTTCTTCAGAAAGTGCGTCGCACATATCATTTGTGTGCCTGTTTTCCTACAAATTCAGAAAGTACGTCGTACTTATACCAAGTACGCCGCACTTCCTACCCCTTTTACAAAACTAAATCAGTTTTAAGAAAGAAAAACATCAAAACACCAAACCCCAAAACCAATAATTGTAATTTGACCATTGTGAAAATGTGGAATTCATACCTTGTGTTCATAATCTTCAAATTTTTGTATTATAGCATATTATGCATTAAAATGAAAAAAAATAAAAAAGAACTATTTTATGCATTACTTGTTTAAATTCAAAAGTATCTATGTTTGTTTGCTAATTGCTAGTTGTAGCTTATTGAATTTTGATTATATGCAAAGTAAAAATAAAAAGAAGAAAAAGAAAAGAAGGGTGCAAACTGCCAATATGGCAAAAATATACTCCAAGGGGCAAAGCTGCCAACTCCCCTAACTTGTACACCCAAGGACTTATGGTGCAATGGGTTATATAACCCTCAGGGGGTGTTTTTGCCAAAATCCCAAAACCCTATTTATAACCAAGGACGAAAATTGCAAACCCTCTTATAACCTTCAAGGACCAAACATGCCAAATCACCAAACTTTCCCCTGTTACCAAAAGAAACAGATATACACCCATTTCTCGCCCTTTTTGATTGTCTTCCCCAAAACAACACCCGTTTTATCCCCCACCTAAAAAAACCACTGGATAAACATCACTCACCCTCTCCACTAAAACCCTTGTCACATGTTACCTTGCCAAGTTGGAGATCCCACGCTTCCCAATCAAATTCGATGGCTATGATGAAACTAAAGAAGCACAAATGGAAATTAAAGGCTGAGATTGCTTTTGTGTTTTCCTCTCACAACATAAACACAAGAAGACCCCTGGACATCTATAAAAAGAAGGAAGAACAGTGGACGTAGTTAGTTAGGGAGTTAGTTTTTATTTCAGTTTGTAATTTTTCGTATTTTTAAGCATTTTCTTTTAAGTTTAAATACTTGCACTTTGTAATCTTTAGCCTGTACTTTACTATTTTGAGTAATAAAATTCAGTTTTAAAGTTTCAATTGTCTTTCATTTCAACTTTAAGCCATTTTTACTTCAATAAGCTCTAATAAGCTCATTTGAGCTTATTCTTGTTAAAAAGCTCAAATTCAGTTAAAGACTTGTCAAAAGTCATTCATTCACTGGTTTTGTTCATTTTAAATCAAAACATGACCACTTGAGTTCATAAGTTTCATTTTGGAAGCAACAAGGAGTTAATAAGCTTTTAAAGAGCTTAATGAGCTTTTAAGCTCAGGTTTAGAGGCTAGGGAGCCATAGGTTCATGTTTTCTAAAGCCACTCACTCAGATAGAGTGGCTAGGTCTGAGACATTCATTTTCAGGTTTTATCTTGAACATTTCATTTTAGCTTAAATTTGGCTTACTCAATTAGCTTATTTTTTGTTCTTCTTTGTGTTTAAATATGTTTAGATTTGTTTAATTAGCTTAGAGATGCAAATGAATTGAGTTGTTATAGTTTTAGTTCATTAAGAATTTAAATACTCATTTCTGTCATCATTAGTCTAATAGCTTAGGAGAGTAACTAGCTTATCTTTACACATAAGCTGTAGGTTTAAGTCTTTTAATAGCTTAAGAAGACGATTTCTAGTAATAATAGATAAAAAGTTTCAGCTGTTTTAGCTTTAAAATAGATTTTAAGCTCATTTTAGTTTTGACAGTTTAAATAAGAGGGTGTTTGGGTTAAGAGGAAAACGGGTCAAAAATGTCTTTGGCATGGGTTGGGGTAGTTTAGCTAGATTTAGCTTGAGTTTTAAGCTTATTAGAAGCTGTTTTAAAAGTTTTTAAGTTTGAAAATTGATTTTTAAAAGTTTTTCTAAGTCATTTTTTAAACTGTGGTGTTTTCAAAGGGCTTCAAGTGCTTATTTAAGATAAGCACTTGGATCTTAAGTTTTAGTGTCTTAAAGTGAGTCTTTTGTGTGTTAAATACAAGCTGTCCAAACCTCTTTGTCTTTTGACTTGGTAAGTCAAAACCACTCAAGACTTTTTAAGTAGCAGTTTAAAAAAAAGCAAAAGCCTTTTTCACTTCACAAATTCAGCAGGTTTACAAGTGTTTTAGAAGTTAAAAATTGGTGCACAAATCCACTTGCTAGGGTACTTCATCTGTTTTAACTTATTTTTTTATTTAGAGCTTATTTGACAGCTTTTAAAAAGCTGTCAAATAAGCCCCTTGTTGTTAGCATTAATTTCCCCTGGTGCTAGGGGGTGGATTTTAAGCCTTTGTATTTAGCTTTTTAGTGTACCCAAGCCCAAGCTCTTGGCTTATTTTAAAAGCCAATAAGCCCCTTTTTAAGTGTCCTCAGTTTTAGGCTTTAAAAAGCACTTTTGATGGCTTATCTTTAAGCCAACTTCTTGCCCTTAGCTCAAGTTATACACCAACAGTACTAACTCTTTAGTTAGTACTGTTGAGAGTATTAAGCTCCCTTTTGGCTTATTCAGCTTATTTTATAAGCTCATTTATGTTCCTAGTTGTTTTTTAGGGTAATGTGTTAGGTTGTGGTTGCTTATTTATCATTTTCTTAGTTTATTAGAGTGCCAACAGTTAAGCTTTTGCCCTTTATAGCTTAGTTTTAGCTTTCTGTCATCATAAGCTCTTTAAGCTTATTCAGTTGTAGCTTTTCACCTTTTTTAGTGCTTATCTAGGTTGATTAAGCCCCCTTTTCTTTCTTTGTCTTAGTCTAGTTCAAATGTCCACCAAGTGTCCAAAGACTTAGCATTTTTAGCTTTTAAGCCCACTATAAGCAAGCTGTCACTTTATAAGCTGTTTTTCAGCTTATTTACAGCTTTTCACAAAAAGTTGTAGTTGACAAAGTTGTTAAGCCCCACGAGCTTAACAACTTTGCTTTTTGAAGTTTTCAAAAAAAAAGTTTTATATTTTTAATTTTTAGTTTAATAAAATTAGGTTAAAGTTTTTAATTGGTAAAATTAGAGCTTAATTAGTTTATAAAATTTAGGGCTTTTTGTTCCAATTGATTTCTGCACTAGTTTAGTAGTTAAAAGCCATTTTTCCTTATTTTTCCAATTTGATTTGTATTTTCTAGGAATTTAAATAGGATTTAGATAAATACCCTTTTCTTTAAAAAATCATAGAAAATAGAAAAATAGCTGAAAAATTCTGATTCTTTTTGTGAAAATTTTCTTTTTAAATCTAGTATTTTTGAAAAATAAAAGTAAAATTTTAGTGTTAATTTTTAGAAAAAGTTTATTTTTGTTAATTCATTAATCTTTAAAAATTCATAAAAAATTCAAAAATAGTTAAAAAATTCCAATTCTTTTTCCTAAAATTTTCTTTTTAAATTTGTGATTTTTAGGTATTAAATTTGTTATTAGAAGTGCTTTAGATTTTAAATTCTCGTTTTAGCTCACATTTTTAGTTAACGTTTCTTAATTTTTCGTGCTAGTTAATTGATTTTAGTTTCTTAAATTCTCTCTATAGTTTAATTGTGCTATTAAATTCGTAGTTTAATTCAAAATCCAAAAATCTTTTAACCATTCTTGACTGTATCAATTCTCTCCTTCAAACTCACATCTTCGACTGTATCGATTCTCCAGTCCAGCCTCGTTGGGGATAAACGACCCGGGAACATTCTATACTACTTCTCGGTTTTATTGAATTTGTTTCTAGACTATCCTTACTCTATATATTTTATATTTTATTATATATTATATATATTTTAAGGTGTAGTTTGGACAGCAATCAATTTTTGGCGCCGTTGCCGGGGAGGCTGTGAAACCGTTTATCGTTACGTTTGACAAATTGTGTTTGAATCTGTGAATATTTTCTTTTATAAAAAACATAAAAAGTACAAAAATATTTTTCATTTTCTTTTATTAGTATAATTATCAGATAAAAACCAAAGAAAAAACCAAAAATATAAAAACATTGTCCATAAAAAAAAAATTCACAAATTGGTAAAATACCAAAATATAATATTCTCAACTGAGGTATTATCATAATAACTTCCGGTGAACTTGTTGGTTCCCAACTCGAACAAAAGATTTAAAAACTTGCCATTTGTGTCTCTTACAACGTACGGCTCACCTTGAAAAGTTAAACAAACTATAAAGTGGGTATAAGGAGGGTTGTTCCTAGGAACTACGACCCGAAAGGAGAAATAAGCTTCGCGCTATTCCTACTCCTCCGCTCACCTGTGCGTTTATCTTTTTGAGAGCTACCGTGAAGTAAGTAGATTATTTGGTTTAAGTTGTCTTATCTCATTGTCCGTTAAAATCAATTGTGAATAAATCATTGAAAAACCAAAAAAAAATTAGTGTAAATTTTCTTTTTATATTTCTATTTTGTGCATGCGCACTCGTTCTCAAGCCCGTAGACGTCGACAACCACAAGTCCGACAAACTTCTGTTGAATCATCCAATCTTGAGAAACCTGATAATCCTCCCATAGTTACGATGGCTGATAATCGTACTATGGCGCAACTGCTCGAAGCACCCACCGAGGGGTACGAGGATGCGATAGTTATTCCGGAAATCACCGCGAATAACTTTGAGATCAAGCATGGTCTTCTGAATCTTGTCCAAAACAAGCAATTTTTTGGAAATGATAAAGAAGACCCACATGCTCACATCCGTTATTTCAACAAGATCACTTCTACGAGACGATTCCGAAACGCTACAAATACGTCGGTTAAACTTATGCTTTTCCCGTTTTCTCTCGAAGGGGCAGCCCGGATATGGCTAGAAAAAGAACCCCCTCGGTCGATTGAAACATGGGATGATCTTGTTTCGAAATTTATTAACAAATTCTTTCCCCCCTCTAAAACGACAAATCTCAGAAATGAAATCACGAGATTTCAGCAAAAATTTGATGAGACGTTTTATGAGGCTTGGGATCGTTTCAATGATCTTTTAAGGGGATGCCCTCATCATGGGTTTTCAGAATTGCATCAACTCGATACATTCTATAATGCCCTTAACTCAGTTGATCAAGATTCATTGAACTCTGCTGCCGGTGGTAACTTCTTAGACAAAATGCTCAGATGTTTAAAAATCAGTCGAGGCAATGTCTAAGGTTCGCAATCAAGAAACAAGTTTGTTGTAGCTAAAATGAGTACACGTCTTCCCCCCAGCAGTCTCATCTGTGTTGCTTGAACTCAAAGACAGGGTTGGGCATTAATTCTCGATAGAAAGAACCAAAACCCCAGGCTTCGCCCCGTAAAAAGCGGTTGAACAAAAGTTGTGTGAATTGGTGGGGTGAGGTCATTCTTATTCAAAATGTCCAGACCACTCCAGCAACATGTACCATGACAATATCCAAGGATATGTGTCCCAGGCGGCTGCGCAAATTTCAACAAAGCTATTTGGTTTATCGACCTCCGATGGTCTCAAATCATATTCGACCTCCTGGTTTTCCTCCGTTCAGAAATCCTCTTGCAATAGTCCAACAATTTTCAATAGAGGAAATAAATTCAATCAAAACAGAGGAAACAATTTTCAACAAGGTCACGATTTATCGACCTCGGTCAATCACCCAGTAGCTCATCAAGGACCTGCTCCTCAGGACACCACGTGTGTCAAAAACGTTTGTAAGATTATGTAACAGCCAATGATTGCAGTGTTGAGAAACATGCAAAACCAAGGTCAAAACCTGCACTGCCCAAAAATGGCAAATTTGACTGACATGCTTTAAAATTTGTCTACTACTATACAGCTTCTACTTCCGGTTCTGGACTCTTCCTTTGGTAACACTGTTTAACCACCCAACAAGAAGTTAAAAGGCATCACTACCCGGAAGTGGTGTTACCATCAAGGACCGAAAGCAGTTAATCATGATGCCGAGGTGACAAAGGACACGATGCCTCCTGCTAATAACGGAAGCACCGAAGACGTCCAACCTCCTGTTGTTCAAATTCAGTCTTCGTAATCCTAATTCCTGAGCCAATGTGCTTCTGTTGTTGCTCCTGTTGTTGCTCAAGTTCCTTAAAGCATTCAATTCCATTCCATCAGAAGAAAATGATGAAGGGCGCAAGGAGGAAAAAGCTAACGACCAAATCGAGAAATTCTATGAAATCTTTAGAGATTTAAGTTTCGAGATTAGCTTTACCGATGCCTTGATGCTCATGCCTAAATTTGCTTCGACTTTAAAAACTTTGATTGGAAACAAAGAAAAATTGAGCGAATTGGCAAGAACTCCTTTGAATGAGAACTGTTCAGCGGTCATCCTCAACAAGTTACCAAAGAAACTTGGAGGAACCTGGTACCGATTTCTGATTCATGTGAATTTCCGGCGGTATTTACCTACATGCAAAGCATTGGTCCGATCTTGGTGCGAGCATAATTCATGCTTTTTCTGTTGGAACATTCTATCTCTTCCTGAATTGATCCCGACTTGCATTGACACTACAACTAGCTAACGTTCGATCACGAAACCGATCGGTTATAGTGAAGATGTCTTTGTAAATGTGGGAAAATTCCAATTTCCAGCTGACTTCGTAGTTGTTGATTTTGAACCAGACCCCCGAGTACCTTTAATTCTCGGGCGATGTTTCTTGAAAACGAGTCATGCTTTGATAGATGTTTATGAAGGTGAGATTACCCTTCGTGTTGGCAAGGAAGCCATCACCTTCAATCTGGACCAAACTTCAAGATACACAGCTGATTACAACACGTATGACGGTAAACAAAAATCGACGTCTTCGATATGGCTAGTGATGAGTATTCTCAAGAAGTCCTAGGGATTTTTTCAAACTTGATCACGAGTTGCTATCCCACTCCGTTATTTTGAGCCTATTGTTTCTACTGCTTCTCCAAATCTCACTCCTTTTGGGGACAGTGATTTTCTTTTAATTGAAGAAGCAGATTCGTTTCTTGCTCTAGAAGATGATCCAACTTCATCTGAAGTTGATCCAACTTATCAGGATCCTGAGGGGGACATCCTACTTCTAGAAGCAATTTTGAACAGGTGAACCACACCCCCATCCCAATCTATGAACAATATCTGCTGGAGTTAGGTAGAACTAAAAACTCTGTGAAGCTAAATAGTTAAATCTTCCGTTGCTGAACCTCCCGAGGTTGAACTCAAGGAAACTGCACCCCATCTTGAATAGATTTTTAGTAGGTGCGACTGTTGACCCTGTCATAATTGCTAAAGACTTAAAAGATGAGGAAAAGGCAGCTCTTCTCAAGGTTCTCAAGTCCCACAAGCGAGCCATCGCTTGGAAACTCTCCGATATAAAGGGTGTTAGCCCAGAATTTTGTACTCACAAATTTTAATAAGTAAGAGGGACTTACGACCATCTGTGCAAAGTCAGAGTAGGTAACCAAAAATCCCGACGTTATCTAGAAGGAGGTTGAAAAACGCCTTGACGCTGGGATTGATATACCCCCATCTCATGACAGCCTTGGGTAAGTCGGTACACTGTGTACTAAGACAGGGAAGTATGACCGTCATCACAAATGATGAGAATGAACTGATTCCTACTCGATTGGTCACGGGATGGCGAGTATGTATTGATTACAGAAAGCTTAATGAAGCCACCCGAAAGGACCACTTCCCATTGCCCTTCATGGACCAAATGCTCGAAAGACTAGCAGGAAACCAATACTACTGTTTCCTCGATGGCTTCTCGGGTTATTTTCAGATCCCAATTGACCCAAAAGATCAAGAAAGACAAACTTACTTGCCCATACGGAACTTTCGCCTATCGTCGCATGCCTTTTGGGCTATGCAATGCTCCGGGTACGTTCCAACGATGTATGATGGCAATCTTCCACGATATGATTGAAAAAATGATGGAAGTATTTATGGATGACTTTTCGGTCTTCGGGGACTCTTTCTCTACGTGCCTATCCCATTTGGAAAAGATGTTGAAGCGGTGTGAAGACACCAATTTGTCTTTAAACTGGGAGAAGAGCCATTTTATGGTGAAGGAAGGCATTGTTCTCGGACACAAAATTTCTAAGTCGGGACTTGAGGTTGATAGAGCTAAGGTCGAAGTAATAGCTAAACTCCCTCATCCGACTACTGTCAAAGGTGTCCGTAGTTTCCTTGGGCACGCCGGTTTTTACCGACGATTCATTCAGGACTTCTCAAAAATTGTGCCGTCTATGACTATTTCGCTTGAAAAAGAGACTCCATTTTTCTTCTCTGAAGAGTGTATCGATTCCTTTAATACACTCAAAAGAAAATTGACTAAGGCTCTGATCTTAATTGCTCACCGGAATGGGAATTGGCCCGTTGAATGATGTGCGATGCTAGCGGATTCGTAATTGGGGCATGTCCTTGGGGCAAAGGAAAAAAACAAGATTTCCAACCTATACCTTGATAGCAAGAACTATGAAGAGTCTCAAACTACTACATACTACCGAAAAGGAATTACTTGCCGTAGTGTATGCCTTTGAGAAATTCCGATCATATCTTGTTATGTCCAAAAGTATAGTGTATACTGACCATTCTGCCATCAAGTATCTCTTTGCAAGAAGTGCCTTTAAGCAAGACTCATGTTGGTGGATCTATTGCTCAAGAATTTGATATTGAAATTCGGACGACAAAAAAGGACTGAGAATCTCGCGCCCGATCATCTATCCAGACTTGAAAAATCCTCATCAAGACAAATCAGAGAACAAATGAAGATCAATGAGCATTTCCTCTCGAAACTCTTGGTTATGTTGCTCTTCAGATCAAGGTACCCCATGGTTGCAGTTTTTCAAGTTACCATGGGGAAGTTCGTTATCAAGGGAATGACATCCCAACAAAAAAATAAATTCTTCAAGTATGTCAAGCATTATTTCTGGGATGATCCCTTTCTGTTTAAAGATCTGTGCTGATCAGGTGATAAGACGTTGTGTTTCTGGGCAAGAAGCTTTAGACATTCTCAAAGCTTGCCACAGTGGACCAACTGGGGGACACTATGGTGCCAATTACACAGCAAGAAAGGTCTTCGATTCAGGATTCTATTGGCCCACCATCTACAAGGATGCCCATGACTTTGTCACCCGTTGTGACATTTGTCAACGTCAAGGAAAAATTACGCAACGTGATGAGATGCCACAAAACTCCATCCAAGTTTGCGAAATCTTTGACATCTGGGGCATTGATTTTATGGGGCCGTTCCCGTCTTCAAGAGGGAACAAGTACATACTCGTGGCTGTTGACTACTTGTCAAAATGGGTTGAAGCAAAAGCGCTCCCCACCAATGATGCCCGAGTTGTTTGCAAATTTTTAAAAACTCTCTTTTCTCGATTTGGTGCCCCCCGAGCTATCATAAGTGATCGCGGAACACACTTTTGCAATGACCAGTTTACAAAGGTCATGCTTAAGTATGGAGTCACTCATCGTCTCTCCACCGCGTATCACCCACAAACAAGTGGGCAAGTTGAGGTGTCAAATCGTGGTTTAAAGCGTATTCTTGAGAGAACCGTGGGAGAAAATCGTGCCTCCTGGTCGGACAAACTAGATGATGCTCTATGGGCCTTCCGCACAGCTTACAAAACACCCATCGGGTGCACTCCGTATAAGCTTGTGTATGGAAAGGCATGTCATCTACCGATCGAGTTAGAGCACAAAGCCTACTGGGCCCTCAAGCATACAAATTTTGATGTTCAAACTGCGGGTGATCACAGGAAAGTTCAACTGAATGAACTAAATGAACTTCGTGATCAAGCCTACGAAAACTCTTTAATCTATAAAGAGAAAACCAAGAGGATCCATGATGCTAAGATTAAAAACCGCGTTTTCAACGTTGGTGATCGTGTTCTCCTCTTCAACTCTAGACTGAAGATTTTCTCGGGCAAATTGAAATCCCGTTGGTCCGGACCATTCACCATTGTTCAAGTATTTCCTTATGGCACCGTCGAATTATCTCAAAACTCCGGGCCCAACTTTAAAGTGAATGGTCATCGTATAAAACACTATTTTGGAGGGGACATACCAACCGAAGTTGTCCCGGATCTCCAAACCTTCCCTAAGGACAATTAAATTCAGGGAAATGGGTCAAGCGTCGGGACCTAAAACAAGCGCTTCGTGGGAGGCACCCCATGTTTATCAGTAGTAGTAATAAATAAGTGTTTTTGTGTGAGGCTTACATTTTCCATTACCCGTGTTTTGTCCATGTTTTGTGTTGTTTTGTGTTTTGTGTCCAGGAAATTCCCGGATTGTGAAGACTCTCGTGCTTATGGTTTTCACATCCTCAGCTTCATTTTGGGAATTGAGTATCCAAATCTAATCGACTAACGTTTTATCCTTTGGCACACTTTATAAACGGCCTTAGATTTGGGTAGGAACCCCTTTAAAACATTGAGGACGATGTTTAGTTCTAGTATGGGGGGGATCTTCGATTTGATTTTTACCTGCAACCGTTGTTATCACGTAATACCGTTTTTACCACCAATTTTTTGCAAAAACTCCAAAAAAAAAAAAAATATTGAAAAATTTCAAAAATTTTCAAAAATAAAATAAGTGTTTTGTCACAGTTTTGACTTTCCTAATGGATAGAATGAGAATAATTTTTGACTCGATCGGGCGTGTTGAGCCCTAGCCAGTTTCTCAACTTACCGCTTGTAGGCTAAGCTTTCACGAATTCGATTGCTTCAAGGTGAAGAACAAGAAGTGATAGAGTTAAATATAAGTTTATGTGCTGAGCAAGATTCTTCTAAAACTTATATGAGTAACTTGTGGCTTTTTCTCCCATTAGCTTCTAATCCACCTAATCATACGTGCTCAATTCAATTCAACTAAGTCAATCGATGTTTTTAGAAAAAGCTTCAAATGTGTAACTTGATTCTTTAAAGCGAGATTTTTCTGTTCTTAGTAATTCGAAAGATAAAATGCCAAAGAAGCATGAATGAAGTATGAATGCAAAAATGCATGAATATTGAAATTATGCCAATGAAGCATACATTTGATTATATGGAACAAGTAAAAGATGTGTCGTGATATCCCACTCCGCTAACCACGAGGTGGGGGTTCAAACTAAGACATCTTTACTTCTAGGGATTTGGTGTGTTGTGATATCTCACCAGGAAGCGAGGTCTAGGTGAGGGTTCAAACTAAGACACTTATCCTTAGCCATAATAGGAAGAAGGTGTTGATGTGATTTCCCACTACGCTAGCAACGGGGTGGGTTTTCAAACTAAGAACACCGGTCGTTGGTTGTGATATCCTACTAGGGAGCGAGGCCTAGGTAGGTGTTCAAACTAAGCAACGCATTCCTAGCTTTAAGAACTTATGATTATAATGATGAAGATGTTGCAAAAAGTTCTACAGTTAAAATCTCGTTCTTTAAAATCAAGTTACAAGGTCCTAATAAGTTGTTGCTTTGAGTCATGATTCATCTTGAATTACGACTATGGAAATAAGTTGATCTATGATTGAGTTGAAGATTCAGAATCATCTTGAATCACGACTATGGAAAATAAGTTGATCTATGGTTGAGTTGAAAATGTGTACACACGGTTAAATCTAATAATTCATGTTGGGAGTTAAAAGTTCACAAGTCATAAGTATGAGTGCTTAGCATTTAGACTTATATTGACAAATGATCTTGTTTAATTGCTTGGTTTGGAACTAGTGAAAAATCAGGGACGATGAATTTATCCGTCAGGACATCCGTAGATTATTCTATGGGCGTTTCTCATTCTATGATCCCAATGTTGATATAATAAAGAAGTCAAACAGGATATGGAAGTCGAGAAAAGAAAAGGAAAATCCAAAAATATTAGGGATAGTTAGTGTATAAAAAAAAAAACAAAAATGGTTGAAAATGGATTGTCGAAAGTTTGGATTCCTTTAGTTCCCCTTGACGAACACTTAGTTACTTTTCGTAAAAAGAGGTTGAGGAACATATATTCTTTAGTATTCTGCTTCGACAAACTCCAAACACCTACAAGGTTAGCTCCTATTAATATCACAAGCCAAGGAATCCTTGGTATGTGTTTAATTACACATACCTTTTACCTTTAAAAACGAGCTAAAATAACCAAAAACGGACTTAAAATGCCAAATATATGCTTGTTTTGCTAATTGTATTGTGCAGGAACGGATAACTAAGAAAAGGACGAAAAATGAAGCCAAAACGACAAAACCAGACTCGGAATGGAAGAGCAGGAAAAAGACAAAGTCTAGTCAAACAAGAAGCCTAAAAAAGTCAACAAAAGTCAACCCAAGTCAACCCCGAAACCAAAAGTCAAGAAAAATAAGTTTGAGGGTTAAATTTGTTAAAACCCTAAACTTATTTAAAGAAGAAAACAAGAGAAATAAAGAGAAGGGCTCAAACTGCCAATATGGGAAAGTTTAACTACAAGGGGTGAAACTGCCAAGTCCCTTAAGTTATAACTAATAAGGACGTGCGGTGCAAAGGGTCTTATAACCCTTGGGGGGTTGTTTTGCCAAATCCCAAAACCCTTTAATTACACAAGGACGTATGATGCAAACCCTTTATACACCTCGAGGGACTAATTGTGTCAAACCCCCTAAAAGTTTTGACTGTTATAATCAAAACAGTTTTTCCCGCCCCTTTTTTCCCCCAACACAACTCACGGGTTTGTAACCCCGTTTTTACCCTGTAAACTATCACCACCACCATGGATAATCACTTCCTCCCTTCTCCACTATCTTTCCCACCAAAAAATGGGCATTGCCATGTTGGCAATCTCACTTTTCCCCATAACTTTTGCCTAATCAATGGCTGTGATCATTCTTAAAGAAGCACAAGGACTATGGATGGCTTGGATTAAGACTTTGGAGCCTCTCACAGAAGAAAAACACTTTGCAAGTTTGAAGGATTTAGTATAAGTAGGAGGCTATGTGAGCCGATTTTAGCAAGTAGTGTAGAAGTCTTTATCTATATTTAAATTAAGTCATTTTTATTTGTCTTTCAGCTTATTTACAGCTTAATGCAAGTTCTTTGTACTCTATTTAAAAGCTAATGAAAAGTTGTTTAAGTTCCATCAAAATTCTGTCAAAAAGCTATTTTGTTGTCATTGATAAGCTATGAAGAAGGCTAAACCTGGAAGAGCCTTGGGTTTAAATACATTCAGAATCAAAGGACTTAGGGGTGTTTAGGATTAGTTTTAAGTACCTTAGCATTTGGACCTTGGTAAGTTTTAAGCTTAAAATTACTGTAGCAATTAGCTTATTTAGCTTATTTTTAGCTTATTTCTGTTCTTGTGTGCTTATTGATGTTAATTAGTGCTTAAAGTTTGCTTTATAGTCATTTCATTTCATTTTTATGCAATTTTGCTTAAAACTGTCAAGAAATTGCTAAAACTGCCCTAGCTTATTCTCATTTTTAAGTGCTTATTTGCTTTGCTTTTTCTCTTTTTATTGTCTTATGTAGCTTAAGTATGGTTAGTTTTTTAAAAAACTTCAGTTTAACTTAGTTTTTATAGGGTTTAAAACTACTTTTCAAAATTAAGGGGGTGTTTGGGTTAACATGGAAAACGGGTCAAAAGGCTTTTGAGTTTGGGTTATGGTCATTTAAGTAGTTTAAGCTTAAGTATTAAGCTTGTTTTAAGCTGTTTTTAAAAGTTTTAAAGTTTTAAAATTGTTTTCAAAACTTTTCTAAACCAACTTTGAAACTGTGTGTTTTAAGAAACACCACAAGTACTTATTTAGTTAAGCACTTGGGATTTTGGTTGTTAGTTCAAAAAAGTGTGCTCTTTGTGTGTTAATTTCAAGCTGTCAACACCCCTTGGTCTTTTGACTTTTGAGTCAAAAAAACCACCAAGTGTTTTAAGTGGCAGTTTTAAAACTAAAGTCCCTTTTTCACCTTACAATTTCAGCAAGTTTTAATGATTTTTAAAAGTCAAAAATTGGTGCACAAGTCTACTTCATAGTATACATAAGCTGTTTAAGCTTATTTTCTAATTTTGAGCTTATTTGACAGCTTTTAAAAAGCTGTCAAATAAGCCACTTGATTTTAGCCTTAATCTCCCCTGGTGCAAAGGGGAGACTTTAAGCTTCCTTTCCCTAGCTTTTAAGTGTACTTAAGCCCAAGTTCTTGGCTTATTTTGAGAGCCCATAAGCTCTTAGAAAAGCTTGCTAAGTTTCAGTCCTTAAAAAGCTTTTTAGATAGCTTATTTTTAATCCCAAAGTTGCCTTTTCACTGTTTTAGCTTGGCTTAGTTTAGAGACTGCTTCATTTTGGTTTAATTTTGAGCTTTTTACAGCTTATTTACTAAAAGTAAATCCAAACCTTAACTTTCTGCAATCAGCAGCTTATTTGGCTTTTTGGGGCTTATTGAGTGCTTATTTTTATAAGGTGCCTTTATTAAAGTTGCTTAAAAACATGTCCCGGACAACTTTCGTGTTTTGAGTTTTGGCTAAAAATGATTTTTTAAAATCAGCCGTTTTGGAGCCTCGTTTCTGCTGGTAGAGCCTCGTTTCTGCTAGTAGAGCCTCGTTTCTGCTAGTAGAGCCTCGTTTCTGCTGGTAGTATTGTCGTTTCTGCTGGTAGAGCATCATTCCTGCTGGTAGGGTTAAAATTTTGCATAATTTAGGTTTTTCCCCTCATTTTCCATGCCCGTTTTAGGTTTTGTTCTATTATATTGTAATTTAGGGTTTCCTTATACCTAATTTTCCTTCCCGTAGTTGTTAGGATTTATAATCAATCAAAATCATTCTCACTCAATCTCAATCAAACCAAGATCAACTTTCAATTGCAGCCTCGTTGGGACATACGACCCGGGAATCATACTTCCGGAATCTTTTTATCATTGATTCTCTTATATATTTTATTTCTAGGTAGGTCTTGACTTTTTACCTTGGTCAAGGGTGAAGAGTTTGGATTTGCCTAGTATTTTATATATACTATATTGCAAGAATCAATACTACTCAGCCCCTCAATCAATTTGGTTGTTAAATGTACGGCTGTACCAAAATGTAATTAAGATAATACTTGATTAATTTGGTAATCTAGTTCAATATCTATATCAAAAACCAGAATCGTTAAAAAATTAGAATGACTTATGATCTGTGTCTATTATTCAACAAAGTATCTGAAACAAAGTGATTACTGATTTATAAACCATTTAAAATGAGACATTTAATAAACTATCCTCATGTGTTTCTAGGGGCATTTGCGTGTTGCTAGACACTAACCTTTAGTTGTATAATTACTAGTTATTATGTCGCACGCAAGTGGGAGTTGTTGGAGTATGTGTTAGCCTTAATTTTATTAAGTCAAACAAGAATGTTATCGGTCATCTTAGTTATTATTAATCTTAGTTTGTACTAGGCTAGTCAGGTTTAACGGGCTTGGACTTTAAAGCTAATATTGTTCATGTTTTAGGCTAAAGCCCAACAACAAGACAAGCCTGGCCCAAGATAGAAAAGCCCACGCCTAGTATATGGCTTGGACTAAAAATACCCCTTTACCTCATGTGGTGAAGGGTGTTGGTTATCATTTGTATGTGTGTAACTTTACCAAACTCTCTCATTTCTCTCTAATATATCTTCCATTCTTCTTTCTACTTTTCTACATGGCATAATGCTTATATGTGCTTATTGGTTAAATAATATGTTATGTTTGGATTCATAGTAATTAAGATAACAAGTGGTATCAATCACCAAAGGGTTTTAAGGTGTTTGGATCGTGGTTTTATATAGCTTTTTCGAGCTTATTTTTTGTTTTCTAAGCTACAGCTTATTTTTATGTTTCTAGGATTAGTTGTTAAGCTCACTTTAGTTTAGATTTACTAGTTTTTGTAGGTTTAAAAACAACTTATTTTTGATTTCATATTAGCTTATTTTAGTTTTGCTTACTTTCGGTTTGTTTTTGGAAAAAAGTACTCGAAAATCATAAAAAAAGTTAGTTTTTGGTTAGAGACTTTGTAGAAGTTTAGCTTTCTAGATTATAGTTCATTTGTAGCTTAGTTTTTCATATCAAACTACTTATTTTGGATAAAAAAATCTGGGTTTTGGGATTTGAAGACTGCGAAATAAGTGAATTTTTGAAGACTGCGGAATAAGTCTTGAATATTGCGGAATAAGCACTTGAATACTGCGGAATGAGTTCTGCGGAATAACTACTATTTCTGCGGTTTATGTCTTATATTGTTTCTGCAGTATATGTTTACATGGGTTACTAATTCTGGGATTTAAGTACTTTTGCGAAATAAAACTCTGCCAAAATTAAGTCTTGCCTGCGGAATAAGTAATTTTCAAAATCTTGCGGAATATGTTTCTTGGTTGTGACTGCGGAATAAG
Source organism: Tanacetum coccineum (assembly GCA_026074375.1). Lineage (NCBI taxonomy): Eukaryota > Viridiplantae > Streptophyta > Magnoliopsida > Asterales > Asteraceae > Tanacetum > Tanacetum coccineum. The sequence goes on from BQNB010014317.1 coordinate 33,040, forward strand.
TTAACTGTGAAATAGGTTTTTGTCTACGAAATAAGTATATCAAGTATCCTGCGGAATATGTCATCGAATTCCATTTTTTGGTTAAGCATTTTTGATACAAACCAATTTTGATACAAGGCAATTTCGGTTAAAGACTTTTTGAACTCAAATTGTAATATCTCTTTTGGACTTCAAAGACACATAATTCTACAATTCCTACAAAGAGAACAAGTACTTCAAACATAATAACAAACCACAATTTCAATCACTTCATAAACTTAAGATCTGATATCCATTCATAACAACATCAAAATGTCAAATACCAATAACACAATGCAAACTCAAACATCAAATGCTCTTTACAATGCCATCATGGAAGTTGGTGGTAAAGACCGTCCACCAATGTTAGCACGGGGTAATTACGTTCAATGAAAATCCAGAATCAAAAGATACATTGACACCAAACCTAATCATGAACTTATCCAGTATTGTCTTGAGCATCCACTTTACAAATTTAAATGGGCTAAAAGAACAATTCCAGTTGTAGAAGGTAGTTTAGAAACCACCACAGAAGGGTACATGGAGAACTATAAGAATGTTTCAGAAGACATAAGGAACCTATTGAATGTTGAAGCTGAAGTTGTTCATATAATTCTCACATGGATAGACAATGATATCTACTCCATAGTTGATGCATGTCCAAATGCTATAGAGATGTGGCAAACCATTGAAAGGTTAAAACAAGGTGAGTCAATCAATGTCCAAGATCTTGAAACCAATCTGTATTGGGAATTTGGAAAGTTCACCTCACGGGATGGTGAATCACTTGAATCATATTACTCAAGGTTCTACAAGATGATGAATGAGCTTGTCAGAAATCAGTATGAAGTTACCAATCATCAAGTGAATGTTCAGTTCTTACTTTAATTACAACCTGAATGGCAAAGGTATGTGACACTTGTTAAGCAGAGTCAAGAGTTGGAGACTGTCTCCTACCACAAACTATATGACATTCTGAAGCAACACCAGAATGAAGTCAATGAGATAAGAGCTGAAAGACTAGCACATACTGCTAATCCACTTACACTCGTTCCTCAACAAAAACTAGTTTACCATTCTCAATCTCATCCCACTAACTACACTCAAAATTCCTCAACCAGATCATAACAAGCTGCTACTAGAAACAGAGGTAAAGCAATTATCAACTCTCCTCCACCCACTTATGATCAAGAACCTGATATGGTTACCGAAGATGATGGATTGTCAAAAGGAGAAGGAGATTGATAAACTCATGGCTTTAATCTCTTTGTCATTCAAGAAGATCTACAAACCTACCAACAACAACCTCAGAACTTCATCAAACACCAGTAGAGCAAATCAGGATAACAATCAAAGAACCAATAAGGAACTGGGTATGATAATCAGAGGGCATTTAATGTTGCTGGGGCTAGGGAGACTGTAGGTACACAGGTGGTGCAGCAATCTGGGATTCAATGTTATATCTTTAAGGAATTTTGGCATGTAGCAAGGGTATGTCAAAAACCGGAACAGGCAAAGGATGCAGCTTATCACAAAGAGAAGATGATATTGTATAAGCATGAGGAAGTTGTAATCCAGTTGAGTGTTGAAGAAGTTGATTAAAGGGATGACACTGATGATGAACCTGAAGATCAAGAATTGGAAGCACATTATCTGTACATGGAAAAGATTCAAGAGGTCACTCCAGATGATGCAGATAATTCTGGACCCGTCTTTGATGATGAGCCATTGTAAAAGGTATAAGATAATGATGAATACAATGTGTTTGCCAATGAAAGACAACATCCTGAGCAACCTGAATTTGTTAATGACACATACCTAAATGAACAAGGTGATACTAATATCACTACTGATTTAGTGGATATGAGTACTAAAGAAGAAAAGGCTGACCAGGATGATGATGGTCTTGCTAGAGAACGTTATTTGCTTGCTTCTTTAATTGGAAAACTAAAATGTGAAATTGATGACAGAAAAAACCGTAATAAACTTTTGGAATCATCAAATAAAACTTTAGTTGATAAATTGAAAAGTGAATTTGAGGATTTCAAAAACAAAAATTAATGTTTAGAATCATCAAACAACTATTTCAAAGAAGTAAACACTGAACTAGCAAAGAATAATCAATTGATGTTCAAAGACCTTAAAAAGTTCCAAGCTGATAACGCCTTAATTATACATGTTTTCGGTGACGTTATTTGTATATATTTTATCATTTCTGGTGAACTTTTGGTACTTAATAGCATGAAATATGTGCAGGTTCACTTGAATACATCCCAAGCTCAAAAAGACCAAAATACAAGTTTTTATACTCATCAAAAGACAAGTTATAAGAAAAGAAAGGACTAAAGCTAAAAATACTAAGAAGTGTGCCGATTTTCCATAAAAGTACGCCGCACTTCCTATCGAATTTAATAAAATTAAATGGAATTAAATGAAGTCTGCATTTACACCCCAAATGCGCCGTACTTCCTTGTAGCATTAAAGACATTTGCACTGACTTAGGTTAAGTACGCCACACATTTTAGAATGTGCGTCGCACTTAGACATCTTCTTAGCCTATAAATAGAGATGAATTTCACACCATTTGAAGCATCCCTCATATCCTTCATCACTTCAATCTCTCTCAAATATCCTCACCAACACCTGAATTCGAAGACAAAAAACGAAGAACAAACACTATAGTATTTAGTAAATAAAGATCTAAGTAAGATCCGATAATTGTAACGGGTGGATTTTTTATCCATTTTCCTACCCAAGCATAGTATGGTTCTTGTTTCTCTTCTTTATTTTGTTATGAACTTCGTAGCCATGAGAGGCTAAATCTCTCATTACTACTCGGTTACGTTAATATAATGAATAAGCGTTTGGTATAATTGTGATCTTTTAATCTTAAGCTTATGTTGAAATCCTATCGTATTTTATCTTATCAACTTTGATTATCTTTGAATCATAATACATGTCGACATCCAAAACATATCAACAATCACTTGCTGATGTTGGTTCTAAAAATAGGCCTCCTATGCTTGAAAGGGGTAGTTATATACCATGGGCAAGTAGATTCAGACGATATCTGAACCGCAAGAGAGACAACCGCAAGTGGCTTCTCAAAGCACTTGATGAAGGCCCTTATGAGTTTAAGAATTTCCTTCCTGAAGGCTTGACAATACCACGATTGCAAACTATAAAGGATCTTGAAGGTGATGACTTATTGCTCTATGATGCTGAAATGGAGCTCATGAATATGATTCTACTTTCTATTCCTAATGAGATTTACAATTCTGTGGATGCTTGTACTTCGGCCAAGGATATGTGGAAACGAGTTGAACGACTAATGAGGGGAACTATACAAAACAGAGTTGACAGAGAAATGCATTTTACAAACGAATTTGATCAATTTGTTGTTGAACCAGGGGAAGCACTTGTTTCTGTCTACAATCATTTTGCTCAGCTAATGAATGATTTGGAACGAAATAACATGAACTTTCTAACTGTCACAATTAACATACAGTTTTTGAACAGTTTGCAACCGGAATGGTTGAAATATGTGACTCGGGTTCGTCTTGCTAAATGATTGACAGTGGATTTGTTTGATGATCTTTTTTATTATCTTCAGCAATTTGAGAAACTGGTTAATACATCAAGAGCAAAGAAGTTAGAAAAATCTCATGACCCCTTGGCTCTAAGGCACCACACGGGTTCATCATCCAGACAAACATCATCTTATTATGTGACACATCCTACGTCTGTGGTTGATTATGATGATGAGTAAGCGGATGATGTTTACACAATTATGTAGATCTTTAGTCTCTGCGATGTTTACTCCTTGCAAAAGCCATAATCAAAATTTTCTCTAATCCAACAAATAACGTACTTCGTGCTTCATCACACAACCAGAAATCAAGCAATCATTCAAGGAGACAGAGTGAATACTCAAAGCATGAATTCTGGCAATACTGGAAGGAATAATAGATGAGATTATGTTCAAGAAGAAGTTGTTGAGGGAATGAATGCTCCAAATGAGATTGGAAATGTTCAAAGGACTCTTCGTACACCATTTTCAGGCAATACTTCAACTGTTTAATGCTACAACTGCAGTGGAAAAGGACATTATGCTAGGAATTGTCCAAAGCCAAGGGTTCGTGACTCGAAGTATTTCATGAAGCAAATGTTGCTGGCAAAACAGGATGAAGCTGGCGTAATTCTTACTGATGAGCAGAATGATTTTCTCTTTGCTGATGCTTCAAGGATGGAAGAAATTGAATACCAGTGCAAACATTAGGACTTATTGGCCAGGGGATTCAACAGCGATCATACTTCTGATGATGGGCCAAAGCTACTGAATCGCTTAATAAGTGAGGTACAATCTTCATCCATCGATGAAAATAATGAACAAATGTATCCAACTCATACTAAAATTATTAACAGTACCATTGGTGATGATAAAATTAATAGCACTATTAAATTTGATTCATTCAAAGGAAATGTTAATAGTGGCAGTGTTGACAAAGATACACATGTTCCTGATCTATGTGCAGTAGAAAAACTTGCTAGAAATGCATATCAGGAAGCTGAAAAACAACGAATATTTGCTAAACAAGTTCAAACACAAAACACGCATTTGACTAGTCAGATTGAGATGTATAAGGAAAGGGTTCGGATTTTGGAGGGTATTAACAAGGATAATAATTATCTCAACGAATTTCTTGAGGCTGATAAACGGGCAAAACGTTATAAAAAACAAGCTCAGTCTCAATTAGTTCGTGATCGAGATATCATTCGAGATCTCGAAAAACAACAAGATAAATTAGATTTAAATGTCAAAAATTACAAACGGAAAAATGAGGAATTACAAAAGACCCATTCAATTTTAAAAAGGCAAATGAGTGAAAAAAAGGATACTTATCATGACACCATTCTAGATCTTGAGGCGAAACTGAAAAAGAATGTTGATCTGATTTTAAAACTTGGCAATTCGTTACAAGGAATGTTTATGCTTGGACCAAAACCATTGTCTATGTATGACCAACAATTAAAACATGGTTTGGAGTATTCGAATCCTTATATACTCAAGCAAGCAATTTCAAAGTGTCCAAAGTTATATGTTGCATCTAGTTTAGGTAATTTAGAAATTCCTTTGTATGTTAGAGATGTCTGAGGGACATTCTTAAGGATGCTTTCAAAAGTAACAAAAAAATGACGGAAAAATGAATGGATTTTTTTTTTTTTTTCCATTTTTTTGGCTTTGTTGCAAACAAACAAAGTAGTTGGGCCAATTACCTACAAAAATTAAATGCGCTTTATGAAAAATTTTGTTCCTCAAAAAGAGCTTTCTGTTGAGCAAAAATATTTTCCATCTTCTTCTATTCCCTTGGTTAAGATTCCAGTATCAAAAAATATGCCAAGTGAGTCACCTTTGATCAAAGAATTAGACAAGATAAAAGTTGGTTTTGAAAAGCTGTCTTTGCTAATACAACAGAACTGTAAAAGAGCAAGCATTTTTTACACATCACCGGCAGAAATAGAAATCAATGATTTTTGTCAAGATCAAGTTAAACCAATTCTTAACGAGTTGAAGGTTTATCTTGAATGCTTTCGGAATCTATTTCAAAGGGATATAAAAGAAATGAAAGATGTTTTTGAGTCGACAGAAAGTGAGCTTGATGAACTAGAGAAGCAAAATGAATTGTTGAAAGATCAACTTTTGGAAGCATCACTCAAACATGATGTGGAACTGTGTGTGTTGATTAATCATGAGTGTGTAGATAAGATCTTAAATGCTGAACTTGAAAAAGTCAAGAAGAAATCTTTTGAGAATCAAGAGGATTTGCAAGCAAGAATAAAAATTCTGGAAAAATATGTTTAACGATGTGAAAAGCAAAGTGTTGATTTTCAATTAAAATTACAACATGAAAAAGAAAAACAAAAATGGGATTCCACTTCGCAAAATAAAATCACAATTCCTCTTGATTACTCTTGGATTTCAAAGATGGAGAAACTTGAGGATGAGAACGTGTCTTTGGATTTTACAGTGCAATCTTGATAAAAAGAAGAGGATAATGCCAAAATGGAGTATAAAAAGCTTTTCGATTCAATAAAAAAGTACACGTCTTCAAACTCAAAAGGAAATGGAGATATTGATTGTTCCATGTTCTGAGATATCTTATGCATATGGTGTTTTGTGTGAAATCAGAATCTGTTAACTACCTTATTTGTGTTAAATGAATATGATTGGTAAAAGCTGAAAAAGGTATGTCTGTAAATAACTATAGTTTGGACAATACAATTGGTTTTCAATCTCTGCTTTGTGTCACATCACTAAAATAACAAGCTTTCTATTATGAAATCGATGTTACCAAAACTGAAGAAAACCAATGTTGGGCATAAACCAGTCACTTTACAGACTTCACTACAAAAACAAAACAAGGGAAATCAATGCACAATGTCATTAGACCAGGAATGTACAAAGTTGTCACAACAATAGAGTCAACAAACAAGCAAGACTAAGAGTGCTTTATATTTTTCAGGAATGATGCTAATCTAGAGTTAGAAGACCAATGAGTAGAATTCACATGTTGCGCACAGTGTCTTAGATAACTCTAAGAAAAAAAAAGAATGTAGCAGTTTATGTTAGGAAAAATAAGCAAGATAGTTGTTTATTCCGAACCAAGGAAATACTGTAATTGATGTTCAATGTTGCAACGCTTCTAAAGCGAAAACTTTGTTATGTATTTCTTGTATGAAAAATGTGCTTATTCCTTGTCATGATAAATGTGTTGCAAAGCATAAGTTGAATGTGCGTTTGAATATTCGTAGAACCTTCTACACTAGTTCTAGTATCACCAATATCTTAAGTAACTCACTTTTGTAGCTCCTAAGACTAGGTTTTCTGAGAAAAAGACACAATCTAAGACTCGAGATACTACTTTTGTAGTTTCCAAATCTAAGATTGATGTAGAAAGTACCTCAAAAGCTCGGACAATGGTCTATAGTTGCGTTAGATAAAGGCAAGAAATTTGCCGACAAAAATAACGTTAAATTAATCATAAAAAATCAAGTTTCGAACAAGGTAGAATTTGGCAAAAAGTGGTTTGAATCACAACCAAAGTATTTTGGGACTCCTATCCGTGTAAAACCGATTGTTCATTAATACTGTTCATCTGAGAAACCCATCGTTTTCTGTTAGAAATGGGTAGTCAAATTGCACCAGTTCTCCATGAGTGGTTCTTCTTGTAATTGCAGGTAGTTCAGATCGTTCTGTGGGTTGTTGACAAGGGTGTTCAAAGGCATTATGACGGGTGACCGGTCACTACTGAGAAATTTCATTGGGAGAAATTTATGGGCACCGTTCGTTTTGTAATGATTAATTTTGCAGCAATCACAGGCTATCGGGCGGATTATATAAATGGCATATCACTTTTGTCCTGGTATAATTATGTTGAAGGTCTTGGACATAACCTCTTTAGTGTTGGACAATTTTGTGATGGAGATTTAGAAGTGGCTTTTCGTTCCAATACATGTTACGTACGAAATCTGGAAGGAGATGACTTGCTCACAGGAGGACGCGATTCTAATTTGTATACTATCTCCATTTCTGACATGGCTGCTTCGTCACCCGTTTGTCTCATGTCCAAAGCAACTTCAACAAAGTCATGGTTATGGCACCGAAGACTGTCACATCTTAATTTTGGTACCATAAACGATCTTACCAGACTTGACTTGGTTGACAGTCTACCAAAGTTTAAATATGGAAAGGATCACCTTTGTTCTGCTTGTGAAAGGGAAAAAAGCAAGAAAGCTTCTCATCCACCTAAACTGGTTCCAAGTGATTATTCCAAATTGGAATTACTTCACATGGATTTATGCGGTCCAATGAGGGTAGCTTTGATCAATGGAAAGAAGTATATTCTTGTGATAGTGGACAATTTTTCTAGATATACGTGGGTTTATTTTCTTCTCTCGAAAGATGAAACTCTAGAGATCATCAAGAAATTCATTACTCAAGCTCAATTGAATTACAAAGCCAAAGTTTGTAAGATTCGTACTGACAATGGTACTGAATTTAAAAACGCGACTCTTAAAGCTCATTATGAAAAGTTAGGAATCATGCAACAATTTTCAATTGCTCGAACACCTCAGCAAAATGGAGTAGTTGAAAGACGTAATCATACTCTTGTTGAGGCTGCTCGCACAATGCTTATCTTTTCTAAGTCACCTGAATTTCTTTGGGCTGAAGCAGTGGCTACAGCTTGTTTTACTCAAAATCGGTCAATTATCCATACACGATACAACAAAACACCTTATGAGCTATTACGCGGTCGAAAACTGAACATTGCTTATTTTCATGTGTTTGGCTCATTGTGTTATCCAACAAATGTCTGTGATGATCTTGGAAAAATGAAACCAAAAGCAGACATTAAGGTGTTTATTAGTTATTCGGAAACATCAACAGGTTTTTGAATTTATAACCGACGGACCAAAATGATAATGGAGACCATTCATGTCAAGTTTGACGAGCTCACAGCTATGGCTTCTGAACACGACTGTTTAGAACCCGAACTTCAACGATTCAACAATCATAATTCATCAGCAAAATAAATGAACACTCCATCCAAAGAAGATTTGGATAATTTGTTTGGTCCAATGTTTGAAGAATATTATGAGCAGAAGTCTTTTGATACACCCCGTTGCACAACCGACTCAAGTTCATGAAGACTTACCTTCCACATCTTCAATCATTGTTGAGACGCATGAGGCTCCTCCTGTTGTTACTACATCTGACGAACAAAATTCTCCAATCTCTTTGACCAAGGCTGATGAAATTAATCAAGAAGACACTGCTAATTTTGATGGTAATGCACAGTTTATTCCATATAATCCTCCAAGTCATGAGGAAATTAAGTCATCTACAACGGCTCTAGAACCATCAAATGTGCATATTTTCCATCAAGTACAACCCTCAACTCACATTTGGACAAAAGATCATCCTCTAAACCAAGTTATTGGTGCCCCATCCAAACGTGTCATGACTCGCCAAAGGTTACACACAGATTCAGAGGTATGCATGTATGCTTTAACCGTCAGTACAATTGAACCAAAGAATATCAAAGAAGTTATGGCATATCACAGTTGGATTGAGTCTATGCAAGATGAGTTGAATTAATTTGAGAGACTTCAAGTTTAGGAACTCATTCCACGACCAGAAGGAAAGAATATTATTACTCTCAAATGGCTTTGGAAGAATAAGTGTGATGCTGAAAATATTATGGTTCGGAACAAAACTCATACCTGTAGGCTCTAAAACTTGACCTGTGAGGATTGGGTAGACATTAGGTTCCTTCAGAATCGACGTTTATTTTCTGTCGCGTTTTGACCTTTTAACCGTTTAATCATTAAACCTTTTTGTAAATGTCAGATGGTGAACACTCGTACCGATGCTGAACTCGCTGCGGCCGTTCAGGCAGCCGTGGATGCCATGCTCCCACAGATTCGCGAGCAGGTTCGCGAAGAATACCGCACTGGTGCTTCGGGTAGTAATCCTCCACCAGTCACTATTCATACTTGGCTTGAGCGCTTCAATAAGCAGAAACCCCATTCGTTCGAGAAGGCAGTAGCCCCTGTTGATGCTGAGAATTGGATCTCCCATATGGAGAAGATCTTCGACGTGATGGATTGTAATGATGCTTTTAAGACCAGATTGGCTGTGTATAAGTTCGAGGGTGACGCGTTGGCTTGGTGGAAGGCCTATAAGCAGGCCAAAGGAGGAGATGCGTGGGTCCTTACCTTGACTTGGGCAGCTTTCAAAGAGCTGTTCTTTCTTCAGTTTTTCCCTCGAGCCGAGCAAGAGCGTTTGAAGAGGGAGTACCATTCCATCCGCCAAAGGGCGAGTGAAAATAGTACTGAGTACATGCAGCGTTTCCTCCGCCTAGCTGGTTTTCTTGGACAGGCTGCTGGCACTGCATGATTAAATGACTTATCGTCGTATGATAGGAGGTCTTATGTACCTAATAGCCAGTCGACCAGACATTGCATTTGCTACTTTTGTATGTGCTCGTTATCAAGCACGTCCTACAGTTAAATACCTCAAAGAGGTAAACCGGATCTTTCGGTACCTAAGACAGTCCTATAACATGGGTCTATGGTATCCGAAGGATTCCGGATTTAAACTAATTGCCTATTCAGATGCGGACCATGCAGGATGTAAAGATGATTGTAAAAGCACATCAGGAGGATTGCAATTTCTAGGAGGAAAGCTCGTGAGTTGGAGTTCAAAGAAACAAGATTGTACTGCGATGTCAACTGCTGAAGCTGAATATGTTTCCTTGTCTGCATGCTGTGCTTAAGTTATTTAGATGCGTACTCAACTGCTTGACTATGGATATACGTACAATCGGACTCCAATGTACTGTGACTCCAAGAGTGCCATTGCTATTTCATGCAATCCGGTCCAACATTCTAAGACGAAGCACATTGACATCCGGTATCATTTTATTAAAGAACATGTTGAGAAGGGTACTGTGGAAATTTACTTTGTCGGGACAGAATACCAACTAGCGGATCTATTTACTAAGGCGCTTCCAAAAGAACGCTTTGAGTATTTAGTTCATCGAATTGGTATGAGATGTATGACTCCAACTCAGTTGGAAAGCCTGACAAAGTTATCTTCTTGAAAAGCTCATACATCAAAAGTATGTAAATAAATTTTTCAAAAACAAAAGATTTTTTTTTCAAAATACCAAAAAGATTTGACATATTTTTCATATAAAAAAAACCTTAAATTAACAAAATCTCATGCTTAGTTTCATGATTCCAAGTTTTTATAAAAAGCTTTCAAATTGAAAATACGGAATCATGATCTAAGGGGGAGTTATTAAGATTTTTCATTCACAAACATCATTTTCAAAATTAAATAAAAACAATGATTTCTCACAAAGAATGAATTTGAAAAATGTTATGGTTTCAAGGGGGAGTTTTTATTTAAGCATCTTCATTTTCGGACTAAGTACTCTACATGATTTCATTTCAAGGGGGAGTTTTTGGAAAAAATTCATTGTTCAAGGGGGAGTTTGTGAAAATTTATAAACAAATTTCAAAGAAACAAGGTCTGAATTGAAAATTAAAAGTACAGGGGCTAAAAGTGTCAAATTTCAAAAATATTTTCGGTGGGTATAAAAAGGGGAGTCATTTTTGATTTTCACTTTTTATTATTACCGAATCCATTTCCGAGTTTGAGAAGAAATTCATTCTAAGCTTTCTAAGTTCATTACAACGATTTCAATTTCATTTCTTACTCAAACGTAAGTAGATTAACGTGTTTTGATTGATCTTTGATGGTTTTGGGTTACCGAATTTAAACTCGGTAAAGATGAAGATTACTGAGTTTGTGTGTGATTGAATTTTTGTTGAATATTACACATTTAGGATAATATTAGGCATCGATTAAGTAAAAATGTGATAAATGGCCTTACAGTGATAATAGAATGAATATGATTGACTTTAGTTTGAAACTCGGATGAAGATTACCGAGTTTGATTTTTTATCGAGTTTAATTATTTGCTTAAAGTGCTAATCTGGAAATAATATCATCATACAATGGATCGAGTTTGGTTTTAATAAGTTCATATGAATCATCGATTGTTAAACTCAGTAATAGTCAAAAATTTAAACTCGGAAAGGTCAAATGGTCAAACTCAGTAAGAAGTCAAATTGAAAAAACTTGTACCGTTTACTTGTGGAAATGTGAAGATGTTTGAGAAAGAAATAATGTTGTTGACTAATGTTTGTGATGCTTAATGTTTGAATGTCTGTGGAACAAAAAGATCAGTTTCTCATGTGTTGTGAAAACGACAAATAATTTTGGCAAAGAAAACAAGTTTTCATGAATTCTAAGCTGTGGGTCATATATGTCTATTCGTAATTGTTTAAGTGGACTAAGTCATGTCCGGCTTAGGCCGTTTTCTGCAATGAACAGAATGAGGAGTGAGTGACTTAGTGTCCATTCAATTATTGAATTAGATGTGTTTGTATTCATGGTTTAAGATTCATAACAAAAAGTGAAAGCAAAAGTGTTTTTATAAACTTGAAGTTGTTAATCCAAATCACAACTGTTTAAGTGGACTAAGTCATGTCTGGCTTTGGCCGTTTTCTGCAATGAACAGAATGAGGAGTGAGTGTCTTAGTGTTCATTCAGTTGTGGGTTTGTGATTACATGCTTCTATGTTATCTTTAAAAAGAATGTTTTTGACAAACGTTTATGGAAAAAGTTCTTAAAATATGTTATTGTGATAAAATGATACTCTTTCACAAAACAATTTTAAGAAGTTGATTGATTTCTCTTTAATTTTTCATAAAAGAGTATTTGGCTAAATCAAAAAGAAATCACAATCATTCTTGAAAGCAGTATCCATGTCCAAAAAGAATTTCTGGTGAGGATATTCAAAAACAGAAGAGAGAGTTAATATCCATACGCGAAAAGCAAATCAAAAGTGTGTTCAAAAGAATTGCCAAACAACACAAAAAATGGTAAACAAAAGAATAAAGCGTATGGGCAATGTGCTAAAAAAAGCAAGAACGAGCACATAGGAAAAGAAACTGATCAAAACATATGTTCAAAAAGATTATAGTTACTTGAAAAGTTTCTATGATTTACCCTGTTTGAATTATTCCAAACTGGTCGTGTCCCCCTAGGACCCTGTGTGCCCTTAGATTTGTGATTTTGGGTCTGCTTACGGTTTCTTGCATGTAGATTACAATCTTTGATCAAATGATCAGGACTGTAACATACAAAACATAATCTACTACCCCTACACTCATTTCCCTGTCTCCTGGATCCTTAACCAAAACTACCCTGACTTCTAGGTGACCTGTTTTCAAAAGATGTTGCATTATTTTCTGAGTTCAAAACAGTTTGCTTTGTAGTTACTGAAGAGTTTAAAACAGTCTCTTCATCATCACTATCAACCCAATCTTCAATAATGACCTTGTTTCTATCAATCTCTGGGTTACTAGACTTTGTATTCTCCTGATTAATAACCTTATTCCTAATGGCTAGTTCATCTATCCCTGTAAAAGAGACATCTGCCCTAGGTGGCATGACAATACCTGTAGGTGGAGGTACTGCATGGAGTTCTTTTTCTTTACTAAAGTTTTCACACAAAGGACTAGACAAATTTGTATTCCCAGATAAATTTTCACCATCCTCACTACCACTAGATTCAACCCCAAATCCCATACATGATTTGTCAAACAAATATCTTTGTTTGTTTAGGACTTCATTTTGAAGTACAGAAGTATTGCTCCATTTTTCAAGTTTGTCTTTGAAATCATCCCTTTCTTTTAAGATTTGATCTAGTTCTTTTTGTTTTTCTTCTAATTTCTAATCCCTCAACTTTAAATCATATTCCATCTATTCATACTTATCACCCTATGCATATTCATTCTTTTCATGGGTTTTAAGCATGACTTCTAATGACTCTAAGCTCATTTGATATCCTAAAATTTCAGTCCTAGCTTTTTGAAAATTTTCTTTTTCAGTTTGATAACCTGCAAGTAACTGTTTATAAGATTTACTGCATTTGGAACAGTAAGGTACCTCTGAGCTTGTAGCCATCAAGGCTAGAGAAACTGGTGTATCTTCAACTTCTTTGCTCTAGTCAAAATCACCAAGTTCATCATATCCAAGTGCACAGGTTCTGTATCAATCTCCATGCTCCAATCATCCTCTCTATGGCCAGTTAGTGCCATCATAGCAAAAGTCACTGGTTCAGCATCAAATTCCTTTGTCCAGTCAATTTCTCCTATACTGTCTTTTGCTACCAAGGCTTTTGAGTTTGAATCATCAATGGACACAATCTGCTTTTCTGTACGTCCATTTGCTCTGTTTTCATAATACTTATCAAATCTGCACTCCCTAGCAAAGTGACCCAACTTCTGACATTTAAAGCATTCAATATTTGACTTGTCAAAGGTGATCCCATTTTTCGGCTTGAGGTTAATGGGTCTTCCTATTTTTTTCACAAACTTCCTTATCCTTGCAGTTATCATAGCCACCTGCCATCTAATATCAATTTATTCCATAGCATCCTCATCAATTTGCAGCAGGTCTTCATCATCATGAGTTTTAGGCATAGATGCTTGTTGAGCAAAGAAGGAACATATGATTTCATCTGAGTGAGAAGCATAATTAGGAGCAGTCTGCACCTTACTTGATGCAGCCTGAGTATATCCTTTTGGAAAATTTTCTGGTTCAGCAGTACTTTGTCTCAAAGTACTGCCTTTGACTTCAGTTGACATAAAAGCAATATTCTGGGAGCTTGAACTTGAAACACCCTTCAATTCATGCTCATACACTTTCAAATTATTGTAGAGATCATCAAACTCCAATTCATCCAAACCAGTTTGTCCTCAAATCATTGTAGCAACGACATGCCACACAGAAGGTAGGCTTCTTAGAAACTTCAAATTCGCATCTTCAATGGACACCTTAGCATCATATAACTCTAGCATACTCAGAATGTTCTGAAATCTTTCATATGCTGAATCTAGTTCTTCTCTAGATCCAATAGTAAAAGTCTCGAATTGTTGTTTCAAAAGATTCTTTTGCATCTTTTTAGATGATGCATTACCTCTAAATTATGTTTTTATGGCTGACCATAAACTCTTGGCATTTTTAGCATCATGAAAACTGATAAGATGTCTATCTGGTATTGCAGAGAGCAATATGTTAAGAGCTTTCTCATTGTTTCTTCTTGCGTTTGCAGCAAGAGAAGTTTTTGGTGCAGACACTGGACCTGATGTAGATACTGGTTCAGTTGCGGTTTGGTCTCCATTGGTGATTATATCCCATAAGATATGATCAGTGATGGCAATATACTGTCGCATCTTCATGCACCAAAGATCATATTCACCCTTCTTAATCATTGGGATTCTTAGTGCAGTGACAAATAAGGTAGGAGGGATAGATTCAGCTTCAAACATTGTTTAGGGTTTGGAAAGAGATCGGATGAGTAAGGTTCTTCTAAATCAGAGTCTCCACACAAGCTCTGATACCACTTGTAGGATCGATATTCCTTAATGAAACACTGATATACTATCAACTATGCGGAATCTAGTTAGCAGTACTAAAAAGAACACAAAATGATTTATCTAACGATTTCTATTATAACCCTTTTGAATCTGCCTAAGTTGCAGATCCCTAATATAATACTAATCTCTAATACTTTAGCTAATATCTTTGAGACTCTTCTCTTTATGCTTTTGTGTGTGTATTTTATGTGTGTCTCTAATGCATTCCTAGGGATCCTTTTATAGATGTAAGGATAACCCTAGTAGGTTTACAATTCTTGTATGGCACGAATACTAATTCTAATCATTCTAAAATTACAAATACATAATTATCCTTTGATTATCCTTTATCTTTGACAGTGCTTTGACTTTCCTCTAATACAAAGGCAGTACTTTGAATGTACTGGCAGTACTTTGACTTTCAGACTTGTATTTCCTAACAATATTCCTTGAAATTTGAAAGATAGGCCAAGTTACCAGTCATGTGACTTGAGCATCCACTTTCAACAAAACCTTTATCATTCAGCTGTGGATTTCCCTGCACAAGAAAATAAGGAAATTAGTTTTCCTTGGGGACCCAAGCCATTACCGACTTAGATGTGCCTCGTGCATCAATGTAGTTATATTTGTTAAAAACAAGTGATGCACCATTGTGTAACACCCCCAAATTTGGGTCGCAGCGGAATGTTGAATATCCGAGGGCGTTACGTTATTGGATTAATAGCACAAGATATGAGAACGACCACTAAACGTGTCGTTTGAAAAAGATACATTGGATTAACAAAATACTTGTTTGTTACATAAGCTCGTGGCTTCAAATTGTTCAACAACAATAATAAAAGATTCCGGTTTATAACAATTGTCCCCAAAATGTAATAAGACCCCAAATCTTAATTGTTGACTCCCCCGTTATTGACTCTCAATGTATCATCGCACCTCGTGCCTTATTGACCTGAAAAACATGCTTAAAAGGTCAACATAAAGTTGATGAATTCATAGGTTTATGTAAATCAATTGTAGGACCGCAAGATTTCCAAGTGTATGATTAAGCAACAAATGCAAACATCATAAAAAGTAATTACGTTTTCCTAAGCTCATGACACTGAAGCTCGACGTGTATGAATGCAAATAAATTGCCAACGATTGCCCATGAATGATGTTCTAACCCGAAACATCCCAAATCCAACATGGTATATGTTTGTTCCCGGTGATAGCTAATTCACCCAAACGGGGATTATCAATCCCAAATAGATCTATCTATAACATTCGCGCTCACATAATGTAATTCCCAACTACATCTATGCAACTAGCAGTTCATGATAATAGGCTCAGTGGGTTATCGTTACTTAGGAAAACACGTAATCATAGTATAAAATGTACACTTGCATCCAATTTGTAAAACAAAGCATGTTCTCACCCTAAGGATGTAAATCATTTAAATAATTGTAAAACATGGGGCTATGAACTCACCTGAGTGGATAGACCTCTGAAAATGATATTAGATATCCAAGTATGAACCACACCATTAAATACCTAAGTAAATACGGCCAGTCTTAGTCTAAAATTTAGGCTAAAGACTCAATGTATAAACTACAATCAATTTGCTAGTTTATATATACTGTTATCACTTGTGTGATGGTGCATATGTGTTAGAAATTATGTATTCATAGTTACTCCTGGTAGTTAAAGTCATTACTACTAGTAGTATATTAGTTACTCCTGGTAGTTATAGTCATTACTACTGGTATTATATTAGTTACTCCTAGTAGTTATAGGCATTAAATCGTAGGTTAACATGAATAGTATTTGATGATAATTCATCCAATTTGTTAAGTGTTTATGAAATCGCTTTTGTATATAAAATACCCTTAGGTTTTCTATAATTACAAAACAGCCCCTCTAGTTTATAAAAATAGAGTATTTACACTTTAGACCCTAAACTTTACAAGGTTACATTTTAGGTCCTTATAAGTTTGAAACAGCCCTAAAGTTCCAGAAATGACATAAATAGTCCCTTAAGTTGTTAGAATAGTATGTTGATAGATTCGAACCTTTAAGTTTCAAAATTGACACATATAGTCCTTTAACTTGCAAAAATCACATTTTCAACCCGTTTAAGTTCTAACAAGTGGCAATAAGCTTTATTTAGCTCCAACAAACAAAGCCAACTGTTTTGGCTTATAAATAAGCTCGGATGAGCTCATTTAAGCTTATTGGGCCCGCTAAGGCCCATTAAGCTAAATAATGGTCCAATTTGGTTTCCAAGGGTACAAAAGTACTTGTTAAGTTTATTTAGGTTATATTTATCAGCTTGGCTAGCTTATTTAGGCTTATTGGGCTCGTTAGCCCAATAACCTTAACCGAAGCCATACATAAGGCCCTTTGGTGTTTCCTTATTGATCTCAACTCACTTTCACAAGTCAATAAGCTCATGGGAGCCTGTTTAAGCTATCTTAAGTGTGTGGCTTATCTGATAAGCCATAAGCTCTCAGATAATGGGCCTTTAGGCCTATTGTGAACCTGATATCCATGTTAAGCTTTTGGGCTTGCTCCATTATGGCCCATTAGCCTTTCTATGTTCATAATAAGTCTAACGAATTGTTGAAGCTCACAAATAAGCTATCTAAGCTTATTTGTGGCTTATGACTTCACTTGGTCACGAAAATGGGCTATTGGGCCCAAGCCGTGAGCGCTTGTAGGTTTCACAAGTCCTATCGTGGCCCATTGTTTCTCCTTGTGACATATATGACTCGTAAACATGATCTAAAATCTAAGGTTCGTGTGTTTAACTTATATTTACGTTGCACCTTACATGCAAACGTTTGTTCACGTATTGTATACGTTCCTAAGTCAGTGTGTCACGTTTCCAACGCGAGTTTACGTGTGGTTTCATTATGACTTCATGTACAAGGTATATTATTTATGTCATGGTACACATTTACTTATCAGGGTTATTGTTTGCGTTAACCTTTACATTTTTATCACCACACAAGTTATTAAACGAAATTGCAACGCTCGTAATACGTCTATTTTACATTTATCATGTGTGTTCTCAACTAGTACATCATACATACATATACCCGACCCATAAGCTAGTTTATAAGAGACGAATATGCATAATACAAATGTAATGAGTTGTATGCAACTTACAATGGTCCTAGCGTCTTGGTTTTGAGTGTATGCGAGAAATATGGCAACCCACATGTGTAAAATATGATCAATAACAAAACCCTATGCTTTAAGCTTTGTATTACCCAACCTTAGCTCGTATGTTCCTTGTGAACTCATTATATAAACCTTTGTTAGATTTGTGGCTTCGAATGAATGAAGTGGGATGTGTTTGCTTGCTTTTTATGTCCCGAACAAGAGAAAAGGGATAAGTGAGGGTGGTTTAGCTTTGTGAGGGAGTTTAAGAGTTTTTGGAAATGTAATTTGTGAACTTATGAGTGATACTTATAGGCATGGGAACTAGTTACATCCTCTAGTCACATAAACAAAACCAAATCGTGCCCCAATTAGCTAGTTAGGTTCCTTAGTTCTAACCAAGCCAATGTCGAGCCCTAGATTAGTGGTTTAGGGGTTTTCTAGTTAGCCACACATGGTTTTATGCTAAACCATTCAAGTACCACTCTTAATGACCAATGTTTGTACAAGATTTACTTAGCTAGCAAAATCTTATAGATTTGTATGCATACATGCATGTAATCGGCACCCAAGGGAGAAAGAAAGGAAATTTGGGTATTATCCAATGTGTATTAAGTTAAGTGGGAACATTAAGGACACATCTTAATTAGCTAGGAGATGTACAAGTACTTTAGGATCATTAGGAGATTTTTAGGGGATTTTCTAGGTATGTATATGTACATGTTCGGCCATAGTAGGCATTTGACACAAAATTGATTTAATTTTGTGTTAAGGTTATAAAAGTGGGTATTAGTTTGAGTCTAGGTAAGTCTAGGTATTTCCGGGGTGCGTCCAAATGTATTTTATCGCGAAACGTAACCCTTTTACGTGACCAATAAAAATACAATACGCAAAGTACATAATTATCTTCCTAGTAATTATATATTACTTGGTGGATGTAAACCTCAATTTATTTTATGACCGTTTACATTAATTGATTATTTCTAGTCTACGCGATTTAGCTTAAAAGTAAATATTAAAAGTAAACGCGTATCGGACTAAAATAAATAGTGACGAATAATAGAGTCGTAAAATGACCTGAAATTGAGAAATGTTACAGTCTCCACCCGTTAAAAGAGCTTTGTCCTCAAAGCTTAAGACCTTGTAGTAGATGACGAAGTCCGGTTTGTGAAGAGATGTGGGTATTTCTTCTTGAACGAATCCTCACGTTCCCAGGTGAACTCAGGGCCCCGCCTAGAGTTCCAGCGAACCTTAACCAATGGTATCCGACTTCGCTTCAATCGTTTGATCTCCCGTTCCATGATTTCAACGGGCTCTTCCACAAACTGGAGCTTATCGTCAACATGAATTCCTTCTAACGGCATGACTAATGGTTCGTCAGCGTAACATTTCTTCAGATTAGACACATGGAAGGTATGGTGAACTCTGCTCAACTCTTGAGGAAGTTCTAGCCTGTAGGCAACCTTCCCAACTCTTGCTAACACCTTGAAAGGTCCGACATATCTCAGGTTCAGCTTACCCCGCTTACCGAACCGTACGACTCCTTTCCAAGGTGAGACCTTAAGCATAACTTTGTCCCCAATCTCGAACTCCATCGGCTTTCATTTCCGATCAGCGTAGCTCTTTTTTTCGATCATGTGCAGCTTGCATCCTTTGCTCGATCAGGACGATATTTTCCGTTGTTTCTTGGATTAATTTCGGGCCAGTCAGTTGGGCTTCCCCAACCTCGGCCCAGCACACCGGTGATCAACATTTGCGACCATACAGTGCCTCATAAG
>BQNB010014317.1:59669-75374 GCA_026074375.1 Tanacetum coccineum
CCGAGAGCTATAATAAGTGATCGTGGGACCCACTTTTGTAATGATCAATTTGCCAAAGTGATGTCTAAATATGGAGTCACACATCGTTTAGCTACCGCTTACCACCCTCAAATGAGTGGTCAAGTTAAAGTGTCAAATTGTGGTCTTAAGCGTATTCTTAAAAGGACGGTAGGAGAAAACCATGCCTCCTGGTCTGACAAGCTAGACGATGCTTTGTGGGCATTCCGAACAGCTTTCAAAACACCAATCGGATGCACACCCTATCAGCTCGTTTATGGAAAGTCTTATCATTTACCAATCGAATTGGAACACAAAGCATATTGGGCTCTTAAGCATGTAAATTTCGACCTCAAAACCGTGGGTGATCATCGAAAGCTGCAACTAAATGAACTTAATGAGCTTCGAGATCAAGCTTATGAGAATTCATTAATCTATAAGGAGAAGACGAAGAAACTTCACGACTCAAAAATCAAGAATCGAATCTTCAATGTTGGTGATCAAGTTTTACTCTTTAACTCCAGGTTAAAGATATTCTCCGGAAAGCTTAAGAAATGCTTAAAACTCGTTTGGTCAGGACCTTTTACTATATGCTTAAGTTTTCCCATACGGAATATTTGGAATTATCTCACCCGAAGGCCCGAATATCAAAGTCTATGGCACCGGTAGAAACAATACTATTCGGAGGGGACATACCACCAAAGGTATTAGTCCCGTAAATCTCACACAGCTCCCTAAGGACAACTAAAAAAATTTTTTTCAGGATCGAGGTCGAGCTTTGACTCGGTGACCAAAAACAATACCGCTCATATCAATGGGACTTTACCCCATGCTTTATCCTTTCTATTTTCTTCTACTATCAATATCTAATATTGTTGAGTTGATGAAGAGGCATGTACGTCTTTTTCCGATTCTCGAAGTTTGTACGTTGTTTGTTGATGAGTTTTTGTAGGATTAACATCAAGCAAATTCTGAAGACTCTCGTGTTCGGTTGATTTGTCCCGTTCTACTCGAGCTTGCTCTCATACCGTAGTGTGAAATTAGTTTTTTGGGAAATCCATATCCTTGTCATCATTGTCAATTAACGTTTATCTATGCAAAATTCAGAAACGGCTTAGATTACGTAGAGACACCGACTGTAACATTGATGACAGATGGTTTCGTTTTAGTGGGGAAGGAATCTATCGCTGAAGTTGCCTGCTTATTATTGTTCTCAACGAACCCATTTTTCCCACAAAAATAGCAAAAATTATTAAATTTTTAGTCTAAATAAATAAATAAAAAGTGAGTATCCAACAAAATATAAGGTTTTCCGTTAGTAATGTAATAAGAAGTAATTTTTACGCGACGATCGTACGTGTAGAGTTCCTAGCTTTCCTCCCATTAATAGTTAATGACGATTGTTGATGCTAGTCACCATTAGACTTTAAAGCATGCTAGACTTGAATCATTAGTAAATGAAAACTTTGCAAATCTCAAGTAGATTTTAAATGCCAAGTAAGAATTTTATATAGGCTAAGTATTTGCGAATAGTCTTTTGCAAAGAAAAAGAGAATGATAGTGTTGATTACGAATTAGGATGGCTAAATAAAAGTTATTAGAAAACTTAAATTAAGGCTATAAGAATAACTTGTGGTTTGTTGTCCGGATGTTTCTTAAATATGACTAATTATACGCGTTCTCCTTCTCATTTAATTTATTTACAAATATAGAGTTTTACTCTTAAAAGTCTAATCAACATATTTAAGAGAAAAAAAGCTTATCTATGAATCGACCATCAATTGTAAATAAGAATTTTAGTTCAAGTTTAAACATTTTGGGTTTCTAAAAAATGAAAATATTTTCTATTTGCAGGAAAAAATAATATGTCATATAAAGTAATCAAAAAAAAGCCCAGTTTGGTGAATAAAAAGGATGCAAGTTATAAATCCCTAAGTGTTAATAATTAATATACAAACTCCATCGTAATAAAGTACATGGGCAATTTGTCTGTTCGCAACGCCGATGTGACATCGAAATAAAGGAGGAGATGTTATAATTAGGTTGTATCATAATAAGTACACGAGCATCTGTCGAAGGCGTGTCCGCTGTGTCCGTCGAAAGGAGAAAGTGATAACCGATTCAGCCGTAAAAATAAAGTAAAATGAAAATAATAAAGTTTTGGCAAAGTTTAAAAAAAAAAAAGTGAAAAGTTTCATATTCTAAACCACTGTATTTCTTATGAGCTAAGGTTTGAAGAAGTCTACAAGCATATTTTCATCGAAGATATCATAGCATGCGATTCGGATTATATTCTCTTCCAGGATGAGGTGTCAAAAGCTTATCACTTACCCTATGATCGGTGGTGATTTCTAAGAATAAAGTCATTCATGAGGACAAGTTGAACCAAACGAATGTCCTTAGCATAATGAGGTTTTGTTTGCTGTAGAGTTGTGAATTACAACACAAGTGATTAAACATATTTAATCCCAAAAGGCCCAAGTATCAAGGGGGGGGGGGCGGGGGGATTTGGGGGGGGGGGCGGATTTTCAACATCTAAATATAGAGGATTAAATGGTTTAAATTAATTTGAACAACACACACCTAAATAGATGAATATATGTCGGAGAAGAGGATTCACAAGTTGATAATTATAATTATTCTTACATCTTAGCTCGAATTAACGGTGATCTTTATTTTTAAGCTTATCCTGTTGAAAAGTGAAAAATCGGGGATGATGACGTATATCTTAGACACTATAATTTATGCTTCGTTCTATGATCCCTAAAAGTTTACCAAAAAAGGTAATGATAACAATGACATTATGTCAACACAAATAAGTTGTATGTTAGGTAGCTAGTTCTCAAAAAAAAGTCCTAAAAAGAAAAAATCATTTGACAATGGAAGTCGGGTGTTTTATAACTATTGATCTCTTAATTCTCTCAACCCAACTCATTTGCCTAACTTTTTTAAAGGTTTAGTTTTGTGTGGGGAAGTTTCGTGGTATTTGGTTATAAGGCATGTGATATTGCGTGAGGACACACAATGGTTTAGTTTGGGGAATTTTGATAAGTGTAGAATACACATATCCATTTATGCTTTGAATAGCCCAATTAAACCCAAAACAGACCAAAAATGGCAAAAATATGTTTGTATTTGTGTTTTGTGTGTGTAGGTACGGATATATCAAAAATCACATAAAAACCGTCAAAAACAAGCAAGCACAAACACGAGAACGAAAGAGTGAACAAAAGCCGGAAGCAAAGCCAGGAAAAGTCAAACCCTCAGTCAAAGTGGTCAAATCATAGTCAACAAAAGTCAACAAAACCCAAAATATTCCACTTTAGCCCCTCAACTTTCAGAAAAATTCATAAATGGTCCCTAAACCCAAATGGGCCTTACCCGAATCCTAAAGCCCAAAACCCTAGCCCATTCATTTTTCTATAAACCACAAGGGCCAGATTTGCAATTTCCAAAACTAGTTTATAACGAGAAAAGGGGAGAACAAAGAGAGGGACACAAATTGCCAACTCCCTAAAGTTCAAACCGTTTTACCCTCTTTTAGTTATAAAAAGAAAAAAAAAGGCGCGAAGGGCATTTTACTATTCATCATCGTCCTCAAGTTTTCACACCAAGGAAAATCAAAGGGCTTAACAAATTGAGGGAGAATTTAGGCAATCAGAAGGCTCCTAAGGATTAAGGAAGGGATAAATGCATCAAATCACAGCCTTCATTAAGTCAATAACAATCACATTGCCAACGTCAATAATGGAGAAAAGCACAAATTCAAGATGGGTTTTAAGTGCTAAAACACTGCATAAAAGAAGCATATCCTTAATATATAGTGTTGTCAAATTGCTTATAGTGCTTAAATTTATAGAGTTTTAACTGAGCTTAATAATCAAGTTTATATATTATCTGTTTTTGATTTTCTTAAGCTTAGATCATAGTCCTTAATAAAAGTGTCTTAAAAACCTTAAAAAAAACAAAATATAATGAAATAATCTTAGATCTTAGATTAATGCCTTAATCAGTTGTTATAATCATGTAGTTAGATGTTTTTATAATGAGCTAAAAATAATCTGGTATGATAGTCTGCTGTATTAGATAGATATTTGCAATTTTAGTTTCAAAGTAAATTCTGTCAAAATAGGTGAGAAGGGGTTGTTTGGCATAACCACTTTGACTATCAAAAGACAGAAGATAAATTTTTGTGGCAAATCTTATCTGAGACAAAGCTTTTGAATCAAGTTTAAAAAACAAATAGGAAATGCGTTTTTATATAAAGTTAGATTTGGAAATTTAGAAGAATTAGATCATATATAAAAAGTATGTTTCACACTAGGGGAATTTACTTTGAATTCACTAGAGCAAAATTTGAATCATAAGCTTTAAAAGGCTTTAGATCTTGTATTGCATTTAGTTATACACTCTATATTGAGTGTATTATAAGAGCAGGTTTACCCATAGGTAAACCTGCACTACATTGGTATTGCACTGTATGAAGCCAAGTGTGTCATCAGTCAACCAATAGTATAGTACTGCTGTACATTTAGCTTAGAATAAAACTAGGTACTCAAGGTTATTAGGCTGCTAAGTTCAAGTAGTGATTTAGATTAGTTGTAGCTTAATTATAGATTAAGACTTAAATCTTAAATTCTAGCTATTTTCCTAGCATAATTTTGCTGTCACAAATTCACTCAAAAACTTAAAAGCCAAGAAATATTAGGATTAGTAAAGTGCGTTAAAATTAATGAATTTATAGTCCTTAGAAGTTGGATTTAATGATTTAGTTAAATAGTCAATAAGTATTATTTATAATGCTAGTTTGTAAAAGCTCTGTAATCAGAATAGCTAAATAAACTTTTGAGCTTAGTATTGATTTGGTGCATTTTGCCAAAATTCTTTAAAGTTAGCATTTGTCACCTTCAATTTTAGCAACTTTAAGTTGTTTCTAGAGCTTGGATTCCTTTTGATTCTTAAATTAAGGCAACTAATAATCTTTTTCAGAACAGCTTTATCTTTTTAGTTGAACTTAATTTAGCTTTTTACAAGCTTATAAGGATAAAACTAAGTGAGCAAAAGCCACTTTCTGAGACAGCATCATTGATAATCTGTTTTATGAGCTTAATACTTTAGTTTCACTTAATCCTATTTTATTAAAGTAGGCTTATTTATTAGAGTCTTTTTAAGTCCTCAGTATTTAGTTTTTCTAAAATGGTTATGAAAAACAAAAAAAACAATTAGCAAAAAGGGGTATGCCCACACTCGAACCCACGACCTCTCAGTTATAAGTCCCTAACTTGTTAACCATTTTGCATTCATAGCTCATCCAGTAAATTCTCCACATTAATACTATTACACTTTTCATTTTCTTCTTATTTATAAATATAAGTCGTAGCAATATAAGCTCATTTGGGGCTTAATACGTTTAGCAATTTTTGGTTTTTCATTATTTTTATTGTTTTCCTCAGGCATAAGTGTGTTAAGATTACCCTAAATTTTTAGGGATTTTTCCAGTTTAAATTTATTTTTAATGCAATTTTCGAGAGAAAAATTTCACAGTAAAATTACAAAAAAATAGTTTTTTAATTTATAAAAAAATAGCTTTTAGTTTAACATCCAGTAAAACATTGTTTACACTTTTAGATCTAAATTCAATTTGAGCTTTATTTTTAATTTTAAAAATAGGCTTTAAATAATAAAAAATAGTTAAAAATACTTTATCTTTGCTTTTATAATACTTAAGACTATTTCATAAGCTTAAAAATCAATTTTCCAAATGTTTAGTACTTAATAAACTAATTTTATAGATTAACTAGATTAAAAGTAGTTTTTTAATTCTACTATAAATTCAAAAATAATCAAAAAAAAAGTTTTTCTTTTTTTCTCTAAAATATTCTTTTGTCCTTTCTTAGGTTAGAAATATATAGTTTACATTTTAGGGATAAAATTAGTATGGTTTTGCTTAATTGTCGCGTTATTTGTTTCCGTAATTGTTAAGTGCTTTAATTGTTTTTAATTACTTGTTTTTAATTAGTAGTTATAGAAAACCCAATCAATCTTTGAACCCATTCAAATCAGTATCCAATATCAAGCGAGGTTTCAATTTCTCAAATCATTGGGAAAACGACCCGGGAAATCATACTTTCTGGTAAAGATACGATTATTATATATTATATATATATATTTTAAAGAGTGAATTTTCCTTAGGAAATTTTCTTAATTGCTCTTGTTGAGATATTATATTATATAGTGTATTTTATACCGTATCAAACGTAAAATATTGTTCATGTTCATTCATTTAATAAATAAACCAAACCTAAACTGAACCTATTACCGAACATTTCAGGATATGTTCACTGAACGTTCATGTTCGTTTACAGCCCTGAGTGACCAGTTCGTCGAAACTGTGGCTTTCCCAACTCCAAATTTTGTTTTTAGAATTTTTTTTTATGAAAAAGCTTAAAAACAATAAAATAAGAAGCTTTAAAAAAATGACTTTTTCTAAAAACTTATAAATAAGCTGAAATAAGCACTTAAAAGGGACAAAATTGGCTTTTTACACTAAGGCTTACAAGGCTTAAACTGTTGGCCTATTTAAGACACAATAAGCCAATGAAAAAGTAAATAAGCTATCAACAACTAATAAACTATACCTAATAAGCATTTAAGGAACAAAATAAGCAAGAATGAACTGAAAATAAGCTAAAAGGACAGAATCTCTAAAAGGGATTTTAACTTAAAATGCTAAACTAAGAAAAAAAACTTATAAACTTGAATAAGCTTTAATCTACACTAAATAAGCTAAAAGCACTCTAAAACTAACCTAATAAGCAAATCTAAGCAAAATAAGGCAAGTCCAATAAGCCAATAAGCTCAGACAAACAAATAAGCTTTTGGCCAAAAGAGAGAACCAAACAGCCTATAGGGCACTTTTTGAGCTTATTTTTAAGCTGCTTAATGGATCCTTATGGCAAAAATACTTGTAAAACCTTAAAGCTTATGCTATAAACTATCTAAATCAATAATCAAAAAGCATTTTGAAAGTCAAATAAGCTATGAAAAAGCTAGGAAAACAAGCTAATTATACTCAGTGCCTGCTGAGTTTTCTCAAAGCTTTTGAAAAGACAAAAGCCTAAGTTCAGGCCTAAATTAATGCTAGAAAAATACTTTTAAAAGCTAAAATAAGCTTAAACATATGATGTTTATACTACAAGTAGCTTATGCTATCAAATTCAAAACCTAAATCTAACATTAACTTATCTAAATTTTAGCTTGAAAAGTGGCTTTCACCCTTTTTGAAACTGACAACAAAACATTACATATTTAAGGGTTAAAAACATAAAGGCAAATGCACACATAAACCAAAAGCACATTCTACTGCATTTTGACACTAAATTAATCACTAAAATACAAGATCATAAAACAAGCTTTTAACTCAAACACGCAATTTTCCATCCACAGTTTTTAAAAAAACTTTCAAGACACAATTGCAAAGTACTGTACATGAAGATATACATAAACATATATATATGCTAAAAACCCCTTAATTTTTGTAGACACAAGCATAAACACACTTACAAAAAGGCTTGTGAAAGTTGGCTTAGAGAACCAATTAGTTTTTTAACACATTTTGACCCATTTTGGCCACTGACCCAAACACCCCTTGAAATTATAAAAAGTCATTTTAAGGCTAAAGACAGACTTAGAATACTTGTAAAAACTCAAAACAGATTAATACTAAGGCTAACTAAGATCAAATAAGCAATTAAAACTCAAAGAAATAAAGCCGGTTATATGAAGCAAGTGAGAAAAAGCAGTTTAAAAGCAATTTAAGGCAGTTTTAAGTAAAAATATTACTAAATGGCAAACAAGTAATAAGTAAGCATAAATAATCATTAAACGAATATAATAAGCAAAAACAAGCAGTAATAAGCAGATGAACAGTAAATAAGCTAAAAATTTGAAAATGAGAACTTACAAATCCCTTGCTCAAAACAGGGATAACAGGGCTCTTAGAGAGCTTATCTACAAGCTCTAGCTTGTGTAAAACAAGCTAGTAAAAACCCTATAAGCCCTTCCTTATCTGGCTTATCTTCCAACTGAGCTTTTTGAGTGATTTCTTTTGATAAAAAGGCTTAAACTCTTCAAGCTATGAAACGCTTGATTAGATATAGTAGACAGCTGTAAGACAAAGTTAGAAAAGAAGCTTTTGTAAGTTTAAACAAACAATTATTTAAAAAACATAAAAATTCATTAACTTAAAAACCAGATTAACATAAAAAACAAAATTTCATTAAACTGTGAATAAAAAAGTATAATATCTAAAAAAACATTAAATAAAAGCTGAAAAACTAAAGTAAAAACTAGATGCTTAATTGTCTTACAAATTTGCCCTATTATATACTAAAAAATTATAATTCTTGGTCGTTCAAATGTCTTGTGCTACTTCACAGAGAGAAACAAGATGGGTTTAGTTGAGTGTGAGAGTTGCAAAAAAAAATCAAGCATATCATCTTTCTTGTTCTCAATTCCCTTTATCCAAGAAGGCCCCTATGATAGTGTGTCTTTCTTCCTTTGGTGGGGGGGAGGGCAGGCAAGGGGGGGAGAAAGAGGAGGGGGGGGGTGGGTGGTGGTAGGATTGCAGCAAGGTTGCTTTGGGTTGAATCTAGCTGGGGGTGGGTTTTGATAGGGAAAGTATGGGTTTTAATTGTTAGTTTGTCGTGGAGCATGGAAGGCAATTTAATGTTTTGGGGAAGATACACATAACTGCGGGAAAAATTGAGTTTTGTGGTTTACAGGGTAAGGGGTAGATTTGTGGGAGTATACAGATTTGGCCCCTGAGTAGTGATATGTATGTTTGTCAAAGGTGTTTAGTCCTTTAGACTAATCAGTGTTAGCACTTAAGGACTAACGGTGTAATGGCTGTAAACGGATAGTGGGCTTAACAGCTGTTAATTATGATTAGGCCAGGATAGTTAATATATGGACTTTGGACCTTTTTTCAATATTAAGCTTAAAAGCTTAAGTCTTCTTTATGTTTCATGGGCTGACCCAAACCCATTATATGGTAGGCGGTTTGACCCATTTAAATATTTCTTCGATAACGTGCAATCGATTTATACATAGACCTGTTTGTTGACTTTTTGGCTATGACTTTTTGGCTCTTAGACTTTTTTACGCACTTGTACTCGCCAGATCCGTGCTCCGTTTTTGTCTGTTTTAATAATCTACGATTTTTTGTCCTTTTTTGTATGATATCCATTTCCTACAACAATAAAAATGCAAACACACAAATACAATGTATTTATGGGTATGTTTTGGTCTTTTAAACACGTTTTTCCCTAGGTATATGGTATGTGTAATTAACACATAACAAAATCCCCTATACAAAACTATTGCCGCTTTTTAAGTCCTCACGCAATGCTATAAGTAAACACTTAGGAAAACCAAGAATCTCAATCCCCCTCAACTAATAACCATCAAACATTCTAATTATGTTCATCCAAAGTGATTAACTGACTCATCGGATGTATGAAAAGCCCCTTTTATAACCATTTATAAAATCTACAACTTATACCACACATATTTTTGTATAATTTTCTTTTTCTTATTTTTTTTGTATTTATCATATTAAGGCAACTAACTAACTATTTATAGACTTTCGATAATATTTCCATAACTTATAGGGTTCATAGATAGCAAGACGCAATTTAATCCTAAAATGCCCAAAAAGAAAAATTCATCAGTCCCTGGAGTGACTTTTCACTTATTCCAAACCAAGCCTATAAAAACCGTTAAACACCGGTAGAAGTATAAGTTAAGGATGCTAACAACTACTCATACATGTAACTTGTGAATCCTTTTCGCTCCCAGCATATTATTATATCTTAGGTGAAATGAGCTATTTGAAATTTCAACAAGGATCAAACCTTTTGCAAAAAACTTTATGCTTCACGTTCCACCCAAAAAGTTAATGAGTTTAAGGCGAGATCATCCCTGAACGACTTCATCGTAACGGCACAACCCCAACCTTGGCGGCAAAGTGACCAGGCTTTGACGACCGCCACAGAGACTATAACGGGACTACACGGACCTTACGGTTTAAAAACTCTAGATTCACGTTATATACATAGCTTATTTACAAATGAAAAAGTCTAAGTTTGAAAGCATATTTAAATTCTGAAAAATAGATTTTTCCCTATAAATTATTAAAATCACAACAAGTATTACACTTAATATAATTATTCATCTTTTAAACTAAGGAAATCCTAGAAAAACTTATTATAGAGGCTCCTGCAGTACATCGTTGGAGCCTGTCAAGAATGCATCAGAACTTTTATGCAGTCTCGGAAACATGACAGATTGCCTTATTTAGAAGCCCGCAACATCGGTTTGAGAGCCAACAAGATGCAGTAGAACAATTATCTACCCAAAGTTATTATAATAAGTACATCATTTTACAGACAATTTTAACATATAATACCACGAAAAGAGAAAATTACTTTTAGACAATATAAAATAAAAATTTGACTAAAATGTATGATATCGTACTAAACTACAAAAATAGTTAATTTTAAGTTAAATTTCGAAGTAGAGCACAGTATTATTACTCCAGTTAGAAGCTTATGGGAAGAAAGCCACCAATTACACTTATTAGCTCTAAGATTTAACTAATCCATGTTTAGCATCTAACCCAGAAATGAACTCTAACATTTCACGATCTTCCGAGCAAAGATCCGCGAATTTATATGCTTATTAAAAGTAAAGGAACAAGCTAGAGCTCAACACGCTCGATCGAGAACAAAAATTAATTCATAATCTACCAGCAGGGAAATACCAATTGTGACAAAACACTTATTTCCATCTATACGACAAAAAATATATGTAAATTTTTTTCATTATTTTTATGGGATTTTTGTGTGTTAAAGAACTGTGATTACGTGAAAACAACGGCTGCATGACCACCCTCAAATCGATAGATCCTCCCCATACTAGAACTAAACAAGTCCTCAATGTTTTAAGAAGGTACTCAACGTAAATCACAAGGCCGTTGTATTAATTATGCTCAAAATAAAACGTTAGTCGATAAGATTAGGATATTGGATTCCCAAAATGAAGCTGAGGATGTGAAGCTCGAGTGAACGAAGGACAAAACCATGAGCACTAAGAGGCATCAAATCTGTGCAATCCTGACATACAACAACCAAACACAAACACCGGAAAAGGGTACAGAGTCGAGCCCTCACACACACTTATCATTACTACTATTATAATTTATATTAGGAAAAGCCATGTGTTTGCCACCCACTAATGTGCATGTTTTAGGTCACTTAGCTTGACCCGTCCCCGAATTGGATTGAACAAGATGGATATAACTGGAGACACTAAACCACCAAAATACTCTGATGTCCTTCTCCATAAGAGCAAGGAAAAAGTCTCCATCATGCTTTCAAAATTTTTAATGAATTTTTGCAAAGCTATTAGGGCCCCCGATGATTGATAATACCAGTGAGAAGAGAAGTATGAACTCCCTTAATACAGTAAGAATCTCGGGGTTAAAAACTTTTTCCTCATTTTTGGATGAAAACGAGATAAAATTTTTGCAGACCCGAGTAAATTCTTTGAGGAAAGGCATTCATAAAGAGGAATGATTAAACTCCTTAATAATTAAAGAAGCATTGAGATGAGGATACTTTCTTTTACGCATTCTAAATCCGGAGTTACTCAAATAGTGTATTTCAAAAAGTTACATGAATGAGAAAACCTGGATAAAATACATTTGTTCCTCGGTTAAATAGTTTAGAAGGCAACGCATCAACCTCAGAAAAGAATCCTCATAAAGAACTAAGTCACACTGTAGTTGTGAAGGAAGAACTCACTTGAACTAGGGGGAACAATGTACAACAATCAAGAGATTAGACTCTTTGATTTTATCTGTCCTGTGAGAGATCACATGGAATCATCATAAACTACATCAATAATCGGACTCAAGTCAACAAGATCATCAACAACCTCATCATATTCGTGTTGGGAAGGAATAAACAATGAGGAATGTTCATCCGTTGAACATCTCGAGAATGGTATCAACAAGATCGTTATTAGGGTCTGCAATATTATCCTCATCAACCGAATCCTCGAGAATAGAATCCATTTCCTTGGTAGGATCATTGTTAAGCAAATATTCTATTTCTCTAAGATCGGATTCGATATCAAAAGGAAGATCACATTTTCCTGGTGAAAAGTAATAAGAGGAGTCATCGCGAACTCCTCGGAGTAAAAGGTCGACTGACTCATCCTATCCAATGGAAATGAAATCATTTGCGATAAAGCTTCGAATTCTACCAAATAACTCACTTTTACGGTTCCGTAGAAAAGTATGTGGGAAGAAGACGACAAGGTAACGTGTTTCCATGTAAATTAGAGTGGCGATTGCAAAAAAAAACTCAAATAGATAATAACTGCGGTGAAGTGAAATCGTTATGCAAGAAAAATTGGTATTGCCACTTTATGTGAAGGTTTTTGCCTTTGTCATTTGTGCTAACAAGAACCTCCGATAATGCTTTCTGAGAGACATTTGTAGATATCAAGATTGTGTTAGTATTGATATCTTTTTTAGGCATGTTATTAAATAACTTGAATATCCATGTTTATTCAAGATAAATCTTTCGACACTGTCAAGGAGAGAATCATTTCTTCTTCTGAGAACTCATCACAGCACGAGGCGTCCGAATAAAGGTCTTGCCAAGATGAGGTGGTGGACTCGAGATCACTTACATAAATCATACTAACTTATGGATATGGGTATGACCTTATGAAATCAGCGGGGAAAGTGAACTTTCCAACCAGATAAAGACATCACTGCAAACCAGCCGTGAGTACAAATTGCCCCATAAATCTAGTTCAAGGTCATGCGGGTGGAAATAAGCTCGGGTTAAACTAACTTTTCCAACCGAGATGGCATACAAAAGTGCTGCTAGAACCTCTATCGACTATGTGGCCTTGCACTTGAGCCACTAAACCACACGTAATGTAGAAATTTCCGGACATCTCAGTTTCACGGGAAACTTCTTAAGGATAACCGCTAAGCTAATCTTCATTGAGGAGGTCTATTTGTTCCAGCTCTAAAAGATTCTCGTGCTTATTGGAAAGGAGACTTTAAGCATCTTTTGGTATTTCGAGATAAGAATCAATGCATCGCAAGATAGATATTGATATGGAAGTTGTTTTAACATTTTCCAAAATTGTGAAATGACAATCCTCTTTCTCTTGCTGTGTTTTCTATGTGCATTCTTGAAGGATAAGGGATATAGGGTTGAAGAGGATCCCAATTGTGCACGCACATAATTCTGTTAGAGACAGTATGTTTTATCATATTGGACAAGAGGAGTTGTGGACCAATGATGACAACTCAGGCGAGCATTCGGGACCCTTTAAAGTCCTCCTTTGTACGTCATCCTCCGTCTGGATTAATGAATGGACGAGGTGCATAGAATGGAAGGTCCATCATGAACAAGACAACTTCGGTGTGATGGTCGTTTCAATTCACGCTCTCGGTTAAGCACACGAAGTTTCTAGGGAGAGATCCCCGTAACCGAGTAGAAGTCTGTGTTGCATTATTGGGAAAACTAGGCCATTATGTTTTTCTTAGCTCAATTGTTTTTGGTTAGACAAATTGAAGCTTGAATCAAAGTAGCATTTTTTATTTCTTACACATTTTTGGACTGTTGTAAAATTTGAGCTTTGCATGGCTTTTAGTATTAACCTCATTTTCTTCTTAATTCTCCTTCAACTCACTAAAAGGTATAACTTGATTTTTTTTTGATGTGACCATGATACATGTATCTTTATATGAAATTGTATCTCAGATTATAACCTTGAGGTGCTCCAACTTAGGAATTATGATTAGATATATATGCACAATGTTGGTGATTTGAGCCATAACCCGATGGTCTGAGATTTGATTATGCCACACTCGGGAGGCCGATTCACCGGTTAATTACCCTCATTGAAGATAAATCGCGGGCTGCTGAAACGTATCCTTTAAGAATTTATCTTAAAAGTGTTGCCACGCGATAGACACTGATAATAAGGATGAGCACCACCGGCAGTAGCAAAAATTACTCAACGGATTTTACGGAATGCTAGAGGTGGTGTTGCTTGAAATATATTGAGAATAGGGGTCGATGGCGTTAAGTCCCAACCATGATATGCTGTAATTACTTTGCATGGAGTAAGTTTATCTATCTCATGGATGAAGAAGAAGAATTAAACATTCAACTTGATTTCATTTGAGAACAAACGATTTGGTTTGTGAATTTCGTGACCTTGATTTGTTTCGATAACATCAACACTCTTAGTACGTCTTTTCCAAAGATGCCACCGGTGGCAGAATTCAAAGAAACTCGTCGGCCGTGGGTTTAAGGCATTATAGAAAAGGTATCAAGTTGAACAGATTCGGTAAACATGATGAGGGCAAAGCAAGAAGAAATCTTTTGTAACGGTCCCCATCCTCATTAAACGATTCATCAAAACGTTGTTGAGAGGGAGTGTGGTAAATTCAGATCAGGGAGGATTTATCGTTCTTCGGAGGAAGAATTTCATTGATGAATTTGGAAACAAGATAATCCCAAGTGGAGAAATATGAACGAGGGGTTTTTTTTCGAGCCAACGATGGCGCCCCCCAGCAAGAGAGAATGGTAAAAAGCATAAGCCGTAATCGCTGGAAATTAGCACACTCCATATGTATGGATTAAATAATGGGAAGTTATTTTTGGTTAAAACCAACGATGTAATCATGAGGTATAGTCTTTCCCTCAGAGACGCGAATGAATTGGATCGAATTCATCATATTAATAAGACTATCTTGAGCATCGACACATGCACATCGAGAAATGGTGGAACACAAAAAACAATTTGTTGTGCTCTGCATAACCCTCGTGAGTGCACGGAGCAATATTGTCCATAGTACGTTGATCGTTCCATCGATATCCTACGGGAGATATTCAAGAGAAACCAGGTGACTTGTAACCCGTACATAAGTTACGGACGTTCCATTTCGGGTTTGTGGTGGTTGGATTAGAAGAAGAATTACCAACGAGATTAGAAGAAGAACGAGTGTGCATGCACTAAAAACAAGAAAAACACAATATTTTAGGTAACTGGATGTTAAAAGTCCACGGTAGCTCTTTAAACTACGCACAAGAGAGCGGAAGGAATAAACACGCCGAAGCGATTTAAAAGCGTTCTTCCTTTTTGGGCGATGTTCCTTGGATCAAGCCCGCCTTATACCCTCCTTATAGTTTGTAATTCAAATGTGAGCCGATTATAACGATTAACAACACGATTTGTTTTGTTGGTTTTTCAAAAAAAATTTGGTACTTTCAATACTTTAGGAAAAGTATTGTTGGTAATTTTTTTTAATTTTTTTAATAATAAGAAAATATTCACAAACGGAAAATGATAACTTCACGAGGAAGGGTTTTCAAAAACTAATCTTCAAACGTAGACACGAAAATCGTCTCACGACCTCCCCGGCAGCGGCGCCAAAAACTGACTCGTCTTTTTTAGTATATATAAATATAATAAATATATAATATAAATACGTAATAAGGATAAAATCAATAATAAGAGAGATAAGTATTCTGTGGGCTTCTAGAAAATTGCTTTTAACCAAAGCAAAATCCAAAAACTCCCGGGTCGTTTCCCAACGAGATGTGAATTGAG